>JAFEMH010003245.1:0-278770 GCA_022495995.1 Adenophora triphylla var. japonica | reverse complement strand
AGGGGAAGAAGAGGGGAGAGGCCGCAGTGCAGGTGGCTTGGAGCTGACTCGAGGTTTCGAGTATCCCTTTCTTGTCATAGCGGACACATTAATTTGATTATGTATCTTAGTTTTCTTTTAACGAGGTTGCCGGTTGTAGGAATGAATCGGGCTTAGACTCATCAAAGAGCTTTTAACTTGTAATGAATATTTGAATTGCTTTAGAGTTTTCGAGACGCTTTCATGGTACGATCAATTGTATTGATGCCAAAGTATGGCTTTTATTTGTGCTTTAGACCGAACCGTTTCCCATTTGCCTACGTTCCCCTCATTTTGAGGAGCTCGGGTCTTCGTAGTTCAAACCTGGTGAACCCTTTTTTTTTTTGTTTTTTTTTGTTTTTTTTTTTTTTTTTGTTTCTTTTTTTTTTTTTTTTTTTTTTTTTTTTTTTTTTTTTTTTTGTTTTTTTGGTGCAACCACTGTTTTTACCTAGGCCGCCCTTTCGGGTTTCTAACCTAGTTGGGTATTACTCTTTTAGCACTCTTTTTTTTTTCTTTTTTTTTTTTTTTTTACGCGTAGTATCTGCGCGGCTTGTCACCATTCACTTTGGGTGTACAAAGGGATTCCCGTCGAGTGCGCGAGTTGCATGGCTCCTCCCAGAAGATCTTACGGGCGACATATGGCCCGACTCGCACGAGGCTCCCATTTGCCGAGGGGTTGATACGGGTGGGGGCTTTTCTTTTAAAACGAGATCCCTACTCGGATTTCCCGATGCTTTACTTTCTTGTCGAAGGCTCGCCATTCTTCCTTGGTAGGCTCGGATGTGTTCCATGGCCTTGATCGGCGTTCATCTAGTAGGGCCAATTCGTCATGGCGACTGCTGGAGCCATTCGACCTCGTTGATACGGCTTTCCGGCGGTATACGGAGCGAGGGTATTTCCGGCTCGATTGGGAGTACGGCTTCCATTCCGTATGTGAGGGCAAAGGTGTTTCCCCGGTGCCGTTCGGCGGATGTTACGTAGCCCCAGAGTGCCGGGTGTAACTTCTCGGGCCAATCTACGCCTTGGACGGCCATTTTCCGGATGATATTTTCCAGAAGTCTTGTTTCTTTGCCTCGACGGCTCCCAGTTGGTTTGGGGCTGTAGGGAGATGACTTGTGACGGGTTATTCGAATTCCGCCGGCGGTTTTCACATTCCCCTTCGAAGCTGGGATCCATTATACGAGATGATTTCGGCTGGCAACCCGTATACGTTACACATGATGTTTTCTTTGATGAAGAGGGCAACTTTCCTTGAGTTGAGGATTTTGTAGGACTTTGCGAGCATCCTTTCCGATTCCATCGAAGAAATCACCAATCTGCGTCTCTTTAGGCTCTTCCACGAGTTCCCAAATTCACACTCGTCAAAATCTCCTCAGCGGCTTGGGCTCGATTTTCCTCTTTCCAGGACAACTTTGCTTAAAGATTTTTTTTTTGTTTGATTTTTTTGTTTAATGTATGCTTCTTTATCTAATGAATTATTATTAAAAAATTTTTTTATTAATTAATTCATCATTAGTTAAAGTGGCAATCAAGGGATACTTCGAAAGGTTCGTCATTTCATTGAAAACGAAAAGGAATACGGCGTTGCTACGGACTCGTAGTCTTCGGGCGTAAGGCCGTCTGGACGACTCTAGAGACTCGACCTTAACAATGAAAGACTCGAGGACTTTTTCCTAGATTGACATAAAGGGACGGGGGACCAATCCAAGCTCAGTGATCATTTCTTCTTTGGTCGCGGACGGGCACGAGAGGTTTCCCGATTCTTTAACGGCTTTCTTGTTGGTGTCATGACTCGGGAATTGTGTTTTCCTTCCTCATCATCATTGCTACCATTTCTTGGACCGAGCCGAAATCAATCGGGTCCGGCACTGGATCTCTTTTCCGAATAGCGTTGCATAATCGAGACCATCCCAATCATACGAGGAACTTCCGTGGCCTTAGATTTTGGCCTTGTCGGCTTCGAATTCGGGTTTCGGATCTTCTGGGCGGTAGGAATAGCGGTTGTGAGCTTCTCGAACCTGTTCCACCGGAGTTAGGCACGCCTACGAAGGTATACTCACCCTTCATGGTAGTGGTAGTCCCCGGAGTATCTTGGGTAGGTCCGGGAACATTCTACGGACCGGGTTAGCCTTGGTTCCTCTAAACTTGTTGAGGCTATCCCGTAGTTTTAGCCATCCCGCCGTAGGAGTGGGCTCTGTGATGTTTCCTGGTTGTGTGGGACCCTTTACAAAGTAGTCGACTAAATTAGGAGGTGAAGGGGAGAGATTTAGGGTTGTCGGCCGGGACCTTTCTGGCAAGCGGCTTCAAATCTTTTTCCTTTTGCGGTGTCCACCGAGGAGGCCTCATATCCCAGGCCGTGGCGAGTATTACGTCCTTTCACCTCGATGAGTTTGTGAGTTCCTTGTTGGTGCTTCCCAGGAGAGGCCGGGTAGATAGCTCATTTTTCTCATCATTTTCAAGACCGGTGGGATTTTATCCCGAGTGATCGTCGAGATCTATGTTGCACACTTGGGCCTTGGGAGGCTCGACCGTGAAGCCCGTTAGCATGAGACCTTCCTCGTCATGTTTGATTTCGAGCATAGGTATTCCGCCCGTATCTGTGCCTCTAAAGTGACTAAATCTCAGTAAATGGTCGTCGGATCCCCATTCGAGGCGAATTTCACACCTTGGTGGAGGCTTGAGGCGACCCCTTTGACTTGATGGAGCCAAGGTCTTCCAATGGGCATTGAAAGTAATTGGGATGTCAATAACCCGGGAATTCCACAGGTATCAATTTACTGTCCAAACCGGAGGTCTAAAGTGGCGACTCAGGGTGCTCGGGATGTTGAGTCGTAAGCTTGATCGTGAGGGAGGAAGGCTTCAAGTCTGTAGTCTTGATATCAAGCAAGCTCATGATCTTTGCGGGAAGAATGTTCATTCCGGACCCATTATCAACCAGGACCCGAGGAGCGTCGTTCATCCAAACTGGTGTGATGAAGAGAGGCTCAAGTATGACGCCCCAAATTGAGGGAGGTCGAGATACGTAAGTGATTATATTCCCATAATGGATGTTTCCAATTAGTTATACCACATCATCGGGAGTAGCATCAATAGGCACGAGAGTGCGAGCCAGGCTTTCTTCCAGCCTTCATCTTATGGGGATAGGGCGAGGTGAGTAGAGACCGAGAGGAAATGTTGGCTGTGTTTGCTTTAAGCGGGTGAGCACGGGATCCTCTTTTCGGGATGCAGGAATTTCACTGTCTTAGCATAGGGCGGCGATCTTCTTTCGGTGCTTGATGCGTGGCCTTCTTATACGCCTTGGGATTTCCTTGGAAGATACGCCGAGAGCGGGTCAACAGATTAACTTCCTCATCGATCGTCTCTTGGTGGATTTCTTCAATCTTGCTAAGGTCAGGGGGAGCCCTTTTGGCTATTGGCCCTCGGTTACGACGGAGTCTAGTGACTTGATGAGGGGCCGAGGCCGTATCGCTCCTTCTGGGCGGCCCTTATAACCGCCTCCCAAGTCACGGTGCTTTTGGGTTTGGGGTTGGGCTGTTGTTGCCCGCTTGGATGGCCCACGCAGCTGTGGCGTCCTCCGATTCGCCACTCTCACGGCATGCCTACTTGCTCATTGTTATCATGCAACAAGAGTCGCTATTGTCGGGACTCGGCGGCTTTTCGATTTCATCCCTTGGATGGCCCACGGAGTTATGGCTATCGGCCTCCATTTCATCGTATATCCTTTTTCTTTCAATCTTGCAAGTAGGGCGGCCACAAGTGAAGGATAGGCAACGTTCCCCTTCGGAGTTTGATGTAGCGGCTCGATAGATGCGTGTCCAAATAAGGAGCACCCGGGTCCATTGCTCGGGCACTGGAGCAATTAGGAAGGCGTCGTGTGGATTCATAGGTATGAAGGCCACCGGGGAGACGTTCGAGATCGATAACCCTTTTCGGTGATTGCGGGCACTCGGCTGCGCTCGAGCGGCCAGTTGTGACCCTTACGGTTGTTATGCCATCCGCTCTCGGGAAAGAAAGAAAAAGATCCGATAACGTTTCACGAATTCTTCATCTTACGGTGGTGAAACCCTCCATTTTCGACCGGTGCTTCAATAAACCACTTTCCATTCACATTCGAGGTTCTTATAAGGAACGTTGTGTTCTAGGATTTCGGATATGTACGGATGCAGGCGCGGGCTTTCTTTGTCCCTCATCCTGCAGGTATCCTAGGCATCGGGCCACAAATGCATCTTACAAGCGACACCTCGTAGGGTCTGTCTCCATTGGTATCCGATCCCGCATTTCCTGGCGGTCCTTCGTCGTTGCTTCTTGGCGACAACCAACCATTGTGCCTAGCTCCCATGGGCTCATTTCCGGCATGATTGTTCCAGCATTGTTTCCGGATCGGGGCCTCGGTTGACTCTTCACTCTCGTCATCATCATCATCATCGCTGTCATCGGAATCTTCTTCCCATACTACGGGATTTCGGTGAGAGGAACGCCGATCAAACCCGTTGGGGAATATGGAGTGCGTGCGGCCGCAAAATTGTCATATGTTCCCATTCCCAGGAAGTGGCAATTGTGACTCAGCCTTCTCCTCCCGTAAATTGCGGGGGAAGAGTGAGAGGGGGTGGCACGTATTTGACACCAGGTAGGATATAGAAGGAATCCTCCTCTTCCGATTCTTCACGTTTCTGGATCATATTCGGCTCTCCCAAAGCCAATTTGCAGAAGTGTACTAGCTCCGCATGCTCTTCGGCCTCTTTGCCGATAAGCCCCAAGACAGCGCCCGCAGGAAGCTTTCTTGTTCGATTCTTCTCGATTGTTCTAACCATCTTGTGTAAATGGTTCTTTCATGTTCTCGAGCGGAACGGCCCCAGCTTCTTCTGCAGTATCGGTTTTCCCTTTATCCGAGAAATAGCGGGCCTCGTATTCTTGCAAGGAGTCTCCGACATGAGACCAAGATGGGTTGATTCGTTCGATATCCTCAAGGCCGAGGGGAATCCGAATTCGGGATCCTCGACGAGGTTGGCCACGGGTATTTGGGGACTTTCATCAAGATCTTCGGGCATGCGAAGATTCTCCGCATTCAATCATATTCACTCGATTATGGTTCCTTGGCGGATTTTTGATCGTGTTAGGCCTTCGGGGCCTTCCAACTTTCCTTGCTCTATTAGCCCTGGATTGCCTTTTCGTAGTAAAGCGCTTGTCGCCGATGTCCGTGAGCTTGATGAAAAGCACAATACTTTGTAGTATCCACGGAGCATTCGGATTTCCGGGTTGGAAATTCTCTAAAGGCGCAGGCAAGCCTTTCTTTCACCAGCCCCCTAAAGATGTCATTCAGGGGCATTCCAAAGTTTTCGAGATTTATGACCCGCGGTCCGGGCTCTACTGGGTTTCCCGGGAGCAAAAGGAGTCGTGTTATTACATTCCCGTCCCGCATAGTTAATCATCTCTTTGCCTTTAGCAGAGCAAAGGGCGTGTTGCGGGAGGAGCCCGATATCAGGAGGTGCAAGAATGGCCGGGTTGCCGATTGTAGGCCTTTTCAAACTTAGCCGCAGAGTTAACCATGGCCCGTAAGTCTCGAGTATGGGAAATGACCGAGGGAGGCCCTCGTAGATGTGGTTTCAAGCATGACCGGAAGATGTCCAGTTGTTCCTCTTCGGAAGGGGGATGGCCATTTCACCGAGTTTCGCATTCCACCGCTTGTAAAAGTCCCCAACATTCTCATCAGACGTTGCACTTTGTTGTTTGTAGGTCAACTCTATTTGTTTCCCATTCCAAGTTGGCCTTATATTTTTCTCGTGAAGGCATTGGTAATCTGGTCCCATGTAGCCCCGGCTTCGTGTTTCAAACGGAAGAACCACTTTAAGGCACCTGGACTTCAAGGATAGATCGAAATAGTCGCCCAACCGCCGATTGGTACATCCTTTCGCTTTCATCGCTGTGGTATATGTGTCCAAATGGGTTTCGGACATGCGGTCCCATCAAAGAGATCCAGATTAGGCATCACGAATTTGTGGGGCAGAGGAACAATGGAGTCCGGGTCTCAGTAGGCCTAAGGCAGACTTCTCGCGCCGCCAGCCGATTCTGCGCTTTCATTTCCTTGTGTTGTTCCATGAACTGTGCCAGATGAGGGTCTTGTGGCGGGAGCAAGTGGCATTCAAGCTAGTGGCCGAGCTAGAGAGAGGAGCTACCACCTGGAGGCAGATCGGTGGAGGGAACGGCCGATCCGGACGTAGGTGAAAACCCGTCCCTGGGCCGAGTTACCCCGGGAGCATGAGTAGGAGCTCGAGCAAAAGGATAGAACCTTGCGGCTTGCCGTTGATTTTCAACTGGCAAAGTAGGTGGAGGCAGCCCCGATGTAGCCGGGATAACTTGGATTTCCAGAGTGGGGCCCGTAAGTAGGCTTGAGTGCGGGCCGTCGTCCTGATTATTGAATTGCATGGCCGTGTGCGAAGGCGTGTAACCTGGGGTGCTTGCGGTCCCGGTGATTCGGATGACACCGGATGGAGGCTTGTAACCCATAGAAGTCTCGAGTGAGGAATGGATTTGTGTGAGGAGCAAAGAACTAGTACTCGTTTCCGAGGAGGGGCTCCGATCGTGGCCCAAACTGCGGCGCATTCCGAACTGCCGTCAAGCTGCCGTGAAGGTCCGGATTGATCGGTTCCGAACCGAGGCGGGATCCCGATTAGCCGTGGCATTCCGAGATAGCCCCAACCATGAGAAGACATTCCGTACCGATTTTGCCCCCACCGATTTGTGCCACTTCTGCCGCATGGATCCGGTGGTCTCGTGGTCGGGAGCCGGGCCGACCCGAAAATCGAGGAGCATGGGTTCTCGTAGTGGCACCATAGGAGGTGGGTGGCGGCATCCTCGGTGTAATCGTGGCGACCGAGAGTGGGGTTGGCATCCTCGTCTTCTTCCACGGTGAAGGTGCCATCCGGATTGAGGCCGGCGGCCGCACCGTGACTCTTAATAGCCTCCATAAGGCCGTTTAGCCGTGCTTCCCGTCGTAACCTCATCTCGTTTCGCTAACCGATTCCACCGTTGCTCTGTCCCGAGGGGTCCCGGGAGGCGGAGTGATGTTATCCCCATCATTACCTGGCCGATGCAGACATTCCAAACCCGGAGTCGGAACAAATGAGTGAGGCCGGGATTTACGCTGGGCCACTGACTCTTCCCAACTGATCAAACGGTGACCCGGTGCCCGAAACCAAGCTTTGTGCGGAGTCATGGGAAAGGACATGAAGGTTCGATGTCTCGGGAATGGAAGGAGGGTAGGTGTTTGGGCTTTAGGCTCACGCAACATGCGCTTATTTGTTCACGTTTACTTAAAACATGTTTTATTAACCTAATCGGTTGGAAAAGATTGCTCTTCTTTTTCGCAAACTACTCGATTCCCGGATCACTGGGCCCCGTCACTACGTCTATAAGCCCCTCGTATTCCACCCGTATTTCGACCTCCCAAAGCGGACAAATGGCGAGGGTCCTATAGGGCAAGCGGGTCCCACCGACCGAAAGAAAAACGATCCTAAAAGTCTCAAGGTAATCGAGTCTTAACGAGCATTCGATGTAAATTACGACAAAGCCGACGTCAAAAGTCAAGATCATGTCCGAGGGCTCGACGAAAAGTCGGCATGATTCGGACCGATAAGCGTCCACACCGATCTTGACTTGTCGTCGCTAAGCCGTAATTAGGCATGGAATATTCATTAATCCTTGATGACTCGGTGTCAATGCCGGAGCCGTGTATAATTTGTGCCAGCCGAGCCGAAGTCAAGGCGCCGGCCAATATCTTGGTCAAAGTACGGCGGAAAACCGGCAGTAACTTCGACCGATTAGTGGGTCCCCGAAAGATATTGAGTCGGTATGCCGACAAAGGCTTGAAAGGAAAGGTCTATACACAGACAGTGGCATGACACGCACTGCACTAAAAACCAACCGGGTCTCGGATAAAGTGTGTCACGGACAAGTGCATGGTCGACACGAGGCTCCACGGGATGTTTGGGTAGTCCCGTGCTCATCCGAGAGGCGTAATAAGACCAAACGGACCGCGACAAGGATTTCCGGGTTAGGGACGTAGTGTGCAGTGTACGGTCACGTGCGCGTAGTGTGCAAGCGCCTATATTCTTTTTCCGAGTAAAATAGAGATTTTTTTATGTGTCTTAAAAATATGATACATGATTTTTTTTTTTGAAAATTTTCTTTTTTTTTTTGAAAATCCTTTTTTTGAATTTTTTTTTTTGAAATTTAATGAGCACATAAGCACGAAAATTCCGACAGCTTAGGGACATTATTCCGACACCAAAAATTTGACTTTCTCCGAGGCGGCCAAAACAACACGAAAACCGTGCAAAAATCAACACACACACACAAATGATTTTCGAAGCCGGACGGAAGCTTGACCCTCAAAAGCTTTTTTTTTGGAAAACGGTGATACCGGTACGTGGGATTGTTAGACCACAATTTATCCCCGACTCGTGTTAGGAGGCGATAACGGGAAGTTTAATGGTTTCCACCAATATACCAAATACCATTTTTTTAAAAAGCTTAGTCCCCAAATGAGTCGCCACCGTGATGATGTGTGGTGTATCGAAAATTTTCCCATTTTTGTTTGAAAAAAATCAACGAAACGGAGGCGCCACGCCATTATAATTTTGAGGGCCAAAACTTTGAAAAAGCCCCGAGATCAGAGATTTAGGTTCGGAGGTCATGTTACACGCCGGGAAGGAGTTAGTGTGCACCCGGAATGCCTCGTAAACGAGTCTTCCAAGCTGAAAATCATTTGTGTGTGTGTGTGTGTGTGTATTTTGGCCAAAATAAGTTGAAAATCAGAAAAGTAAAAATTGGGATATCTTTTTAAGACTTTAAACTGATCCCATGATTTTTTGGAAGATTTTTGGATTGAGATTTGGTACTCAAAAGACCTTTTGAATTTGAGAGTCATTTCTGCCAGAATGAAAAAGGCAGTGGACCTTTGATTTTGAAATGGATTCAAGGGTCTTAAAACTTCATAATCTGGATAAACTCAGAGAATAAAAGTTGTTCTAGACACCTTAAATAAGATTTGTACGAAGGAATTTTCCATTTTGGAGAAGATTTGAGGGGTCAAAACCTTCTGGAAACCTCAGATATGAGATCTGGATTCCCAGAAGCTGATGAACTAGCCTCTGAAAGAAAATTTGAAAAGAGGAGTTTTACTCACCCAAAAAATAAAGTAAAAATATGTCTGGAAAGCTCTGGATGTTGGATACAAAAAGTGTTTTGTAGTCAAAACCAAATTACAAGTTCATCTGTGTCCAAAAATTTAGACCATGGACTGAGGTCTGAGAAAATTGCTACTGGACAGCAACTTCTCAAGAAAGAAAATATGATTTTAAGGGGGGTTTTGCATCCATGCTTGTCCCCATTTCCCTAGGTTTTGGTTAGTGATCACTAGAAATTTTAGTGGTGAATCAACTATACCAAACCATCCTTGGGGTACATTAGGACTAAGCATTTCATTTGCTTGGGAAGGGGATTTTTATCCTTTGAAAATGAGATTTTATGCTTGAAAATGGTTTTTAAGGTTTTGAAAATGAGTTTTCTTTGCAAGAAAGTAAGAGACCTTGAAAATAATTTTGATCTTTGTAGAAGATCATCCATGGAGATGGTCTTCCATGGTGATCTTCTTAGATCTAGAGCAAGAAGATGAAAGAACTACATTTTGTAGTTTGCAAATGCATGCATGGTTGAGATTTAGGGTTAGGAGAAGGAGGGTTTACCAATCTTCTTTGTGTTCTTGAGTTTTTGGCTTAAGTGTATGAGTGTTTAGGGCTTTAATATGAGAGTGAGTGGATGAGTATGAATTGGGAAAGATTGGAGAGAAAATGGTGACAATTCAAGTGAATTCTCACTGTTTTCTCTCTATATTTCGCCAGAGGTTCGGTGCAAAATGTGTTGTGGCTCCTTATTTTTGTGACTGGAGGGCTCAATTTATAGCCCTCTGGAAATTGCAATCCCATCCGCGCGGACAGAACCCTCGGCGTGCCTTTGTTCATTAAATGCGGCTCCGGCTTTGGACAAGAGGAATATTTCTTTTGAAATTCAAATTAGCAAGTTTATGTTTTCAGCATTTCTATTTATGGTTTTCTTCTTTTGTTTTTCTTTTTTGAGATTCTTTTTTAAGGTTTAACCTTAAATAACAATGCCCATTTTACCCTCACTTTGTTAGAAAAGTTAGGATTGTTAGGAATTGTTAGAAATGTTATAACTTTCGTTAATTTTCTAACGAAAATTCTAACAAGCTCAAATTGGAGCACTTACAAGATGAGACATCCAAAATGAAATTTTGTGTATTTTCCAATGAAACGGATAGCGTATTTATTTGTAAACTTATAACAGTTGGCTATCTCGAAGGAATGACGTATGTGAAAGCTCTGATACCATGAAACCTCCTCCGGGTTTTCATGCCTCTCAGCCTAATATGGTTTGTCGCCTTAGTAAATCTCTTTATGGCCTGAAACAGGCCCCTCGCTGTTGGTTCGCTAAGCTGGTGGCTTCCTTGAAGCAATATGGATTCCTGCAGTCTTATTCTGACTATTCTCTTTTCACATTCACTAAAGGTGCGATTCATGTGAATATACTTGTGTATGTTGACGATCTTATTATTGCTGGGAACGATTCCGCTGCCATACAGTCTTTCAAAAAGTACCTAAGTGAATGTTTCAAGTTGAAAGATCTTGGTTCCCTAAAGTATTTCTTGGGTATTGAGGTTGCTCGCAACTCATCTGGTCTATTTTTGTGCCAACGAAAGTATACATTGGACATTTTATCCGAGATTAGGTTATTGGGTGCAAAGCCATCCGGCTTCCCATTGAACGGAATCATAAACTCGGTCTTGCCACAGGTGATCTTTTGGATGACCCAAAACGCTATCGACGATTGGTTGGCCGTCTCATTTACTTAGCAGTCACCCTACCAGATTTGGCTTATTCTGTTCATATTTTATCTCAATTTATGAAGGAACCTTGCAAGGATCATTGGGATGCGGCATTACGGGTTGTGCGTTATCTCAAAAGCACACATGGTCAGGAAATTCTCCTTCGGGCCGATAGTGAGCTTACGCTGCAAGGATGGTGTGACTCGGACTGGGCAGCTTGTCCAGTTACTCGTCACTCGCTTTTCGGGTGGCTTGTATTTTTTGGTCATTCCCCTGTATCTTGGAAGACGAAGAAACAATCTACTGTGTCTTGTTCCTCTGCTGAGGCCGAATATCGTTCTATGGCGGCCCCTTACTTGTGAATTGAAATGGTTGAAAGGATTGTTGTTAAGCTTGGGTGTTCATCATCCCAAGGCGATTGATATCTTTTGCGATAGCCAGTCGGCTCTACATATTGCTAAGAATCCTGTATTTCATGAACGGACAAAACACATTGAAATAGATTGCCACTTTGTTCGTGATGCCATTTCGGATGGCCTTATTTCTCCTTCCTATGTTCCTACCAAAACGCAGCTGATGGATATTTTTACTAAAGCTCTTGGTAAACAACAGTTTGATTTGCTCGTTCGCAAGTTGGGTATTCTTAATCCCCATGCTTAACTTGAGGTAGGGTGTGAAGAAGCCGAAGCTACTGTACATCTCGGCGACCGTCGAGCAATGGGCGACCGCCCACAAGAAAATCTCACAAACGTAGAAACGTCTGTACAGCTGGGCGACCGCCGAAAAGCAGTGGGTGACCGCCTACAAGGCAATCTCAAAGACGTAGAAACGTTTATACAACTGGGCAACCGCCGAGGTCCAGTGGGCGACCGCCCAGCCCCGTAAAATCTGGCATCAGTTTTCTTTTCTTTCTGTTTTATGTTTAGAAGTTGAGGTGGAATATGATCTCTTTGGTAAATTAGAACTCTCTTTTCCTTTTCCTATTGTAACCTATATATTCAGAAGTTGATCAATAATAAACACAAATTTTGGGAAAATCCTAAATTGATTTCCTACATGGTATCAGAGCGCAAGGTCCCGGGTTCGATTCCGCCCGATTGCAGTAATACCCGGAGTTATGTGCAAAAAATTGCACTATGTTGGCATGCCAAAAAATGTGGCATGTTTGAAATTAGGCATGCCCGATAAAGTGACATGTTTATAATCTCTCCACGCGTGCGATTGGGTCACACATAAGGGGGAGTATAAAAGCTTGATATACATTGTTGAGCCACGATCTAACGAGCAAAGTACCAAGTTGGTCCCCAATGTTTGAACTTTTTTACCTTTTGGTCCCAAACCTTTTTTTTTTACCTTTGCATCCCTGAACTATATTCCTAATGTACCATGTCATCCTTCCGTTAAATTTCTGTCAATTTCTCCGTTAAATTGCTGACATGGCTCTGACGTGGCGTTGGCATCATTCTCTTCAATAATAAAACAATAATAAAATAATAATAATAAAATAATAATAATAATAATAACAATAATAATAATAATAATAATAAAATAATAATAAAATAATAATAAAATAATAATAATAAAATAATAAATAATAATAATAATAATAATAAAATAATAATAATAATAATAATAATAATAATAATAATAAAATAATAATAATAAAAAATAATAATAATAATAATAATAATAATAATAAAATAATATTAATAATAATAAATAATAATAATAATAATAATAATAATAATAATAATAATAATAATAATAATAATAATAATAATAATAATAATAATAATAATAAAAAAAAAAACTAAGTACCCTTTATACCCTCACTCGCTTCGTCTTCTTCCCCATAACCCCCTTTCCCGGCCAGCACCATCCCTGCAAATTCCCCTCTTCCCCTTCTCTCTTAAATCCGAATCCAACGCCCTCCTCTTAGATCCGAATCCTGTTGGGATAGAGGACCAACCGGGTTAGACATCGAAGCAAGGGGGAAGAATTTCATCTGGAGTTTCTGGACTCAAGGGCGGTCGCGCTCTTGCTGTGCGCGACCGCGCTCTTGGACAGAAACATATGGCTCGGGGGATTTTCTTCAAGGGCGACCGCGCTGAAGGGGAGAGCGACCGCGCTGGAGGTTTTGTCAAAGGCGTTGGACTTACTGGACAGTAGCGCGACCGCGCTAGGCTCCAGAGCGGCCGCGCTGGGCCCGATTTCAGCAAATTCGTAATCCTTGTTTGTTTAGGGTTTGGTTTGTTCCATATGTCATATATAAGTAAAGTTCCGCCCCAAAACTGATTGTAACACAAATTCTACATACATAGTGCAAGATCCTGGCTTGGTAGTGCCCCCAGACGTAGCCAATCAAATTGGTGAACTGGGTTAACAATTTCTTGTGTTCTTTTCTGTTTCTTTGATTTCTTGTGCTTGGTTTGTGTGCTCTAATTGTTCTTGTAGGTTTGCTTGGGTTGTGGAGGGCCATATTCACAATAACTGGTATCAGAGCTTTTGGTTTCAAGATCAAGGGAGTTGTTCCAAGCAATCAAGAATGGGCAAGAACAAACAAAGTGTTGAGAAATTCGACGGGTCCGACTACGGATATTGGAGGATGCAGATTGAGGATCTTTTGTACAACAAAGACCTCTATAAGCCTCTGAAGGGTGTCAAACCGGAAGATGAAGATCAGGAAGAATGGGAACTCATGGATCGGAAAGCCCTAGGGGTGGTTAGATCTACTTTGTCAAAGTGGATTGCAAAGACTACCAAGAAGGCGACAACCACCAAGGAGCTATTGGATTATCTTACTGAGAGATTTGAAACTCCATCTGCTGCAAATAAGGTTGATTTGATACGTAAGATGGGTAGTCTCAAGATGCAAGAGGGAGGATCCTTGGCTAAGCACATCGATGAGTTTATGGATGTCATAGATTCATTGACAGCGGTGGAGATCAAGTTCGATGATGAGGTTCATGTGTGTTTGTTGCTAGCTTCTTTACCTAAGAAGTTGGAGCGGAACAGTGACAAAGCAATCAACGCTTCAGCAGGTAAGAAGAAATTGAAGTATGATGATGTTAAGGACTTTCTTTTGGCCGAGGAAAATCGCATGAAGAAGTTGGGGACATCGAGTGCTTCGGGATCGACTTTGGCTACTACTAGCAAGGGGAAGCCGGGTACTAGCAAACAAGGGAGAACCGAATCTAGGGAGAACGTGGTGAGTGGTAAGGGCAAAGCTGATGAGACCAAGGACAAATCGAAGGTTGCGAAGGGATCTGTTCAGTGCTATCATTGTAAGGAATTGGGACACTTCAAGAGGGATTGTCCAAATCGTAAGGGCAATCAGGTGAATGTGGCAGTCGAAGGTGATGATGTACTGGTTCTGAGTGTTAGTAGTGCACTAGAATCATGGGTGCTGGATTCGGGGGCATCATTCCATTCTTGCGGGCATAAGGAAGAGATGGAGAACTACACTTCCGGTGATTTCGGGAAGGTCTATCTGGCAGATGGCGAGCCTTTGGAAATCAAGGGGAAGGGGGATGTCAGAATAGGAGCATCAGACGGGAAGGTCTTACATCTGAACAGGGTCAGACACATTCCGGGTTTGAAAAAGAACCTACTTTCGCTGGGCGGTTGGACGAAGAAGGTTACAAGGTGACATTCGGCCGTTAGAACCGGGTTATTACCAAGGAGGATTGTGAGATCGCTCGGGGTAATAAGGAGGGGACTTTGTATTTGGCGAATAACACCAAAGACAGTATCGCGGTGGCAGCAGCCAAGGGTGATACAGATTTGTGGCACTGTCGATTGGGTCACATGAGTGAGACAGGGATGAAGGTGCTTTGTTCAAAGGGACTACTACCGGTGTAACGACCCTAACCCTAGGCACTATTTTGGTATAACATTATACGCTTTTATTATTAATGTTAACTTTATCCGTTTACTTTATATCTTTAAATCCTTATATTAGGATAAAATGATAAGGAAATAAATAATGTTTTAAGGAAAAATAATAATTAGAAATAAATAAAGTCATAGAATGGAGTGGTAATAAAATGGACAAATAAAATGTTATGAGTGGGAGAAATATTTTAAATTGTGAAAGAAGTGTGTAGGGAGTTTGTGAGTGGGGGACAAACTCCCCTAAAACCCTCCCCAAATCTCCTCCTTGATCCGGCCCCCCCTCCCCTTTTACCATCTTCATACTCCACCTCCCCTCCCTCTTCATCTTCTACCTCTTCACTTTCTCTCTCTCTATTTGCCATGGAAGACCTTTGTTGAAGCTTCACATTCCAAGCCTCCCCAAGAGCAATCCCTCACCATTTCTAGATCCGAGAGCACTTTTGGAATCGGGAGACCAAGAGGAGTTCATCAAGCTAAGAAAGTCTTAAATCCATCTCCCATTTTAAAGTAAGTTATTATGACCCTTCTTTTCTCTAATGTTCATGAGATACTATGGTTATTATTGTTGTTATAATGTTTATTGGAGACTTTGGAAACTTTCTTGAACTAAAGAAATTGGTTAAGTTAATAAGAGAATATTGTTGTTTTTTTTTTTTGGAAGTGTTAAAGAAGGAAAGAGATGGAGGGAGTTAGAATGGGAGAATGAAACTTGAAATGGGTAGTGATTCAAAAGGGTAAAAGATATAAGATTTAATCATTTTTGGTTACATGGGTTAGTATATGAGTTATGATGACCTTTCCTTTCCTTTAATGTTCATGAATTGTCTAAGGTTGTTATTGGGTATAATGGTTATTTGATGCTTGTAAAATCTTCTTGGGTTGAGAAAGTGGTTAATGTCCTAGAAAAATGTTGTTATTCATGAAGTGTCAAAAGGTGTAAGAAAATGGAATGAGTAGATTTAAAGGGATTAACTTGGAATGTGTAAATGAAATGGGTTGGAAATCTAGTGTTAAATGATGTAGGTATATCAATTTGGGAGTTTAAAGTATGTATTATGAGATCCATGAAGTGGGTATGCTTTTCTAGGTGTTCAAGACAAGGGAAAACTTTGGTTGGGACAAATGGGTATGAGTAATTTCGCATTTATGTTGATTCTGGCTCAGTCACGAGTCGTGCCTCGGTGGCACGAGTCGTGCCTCGAGGTGTGGGACGAGTCGTGACTAGAGTTATAAGGAAGTCGTGCCATGTGGGGGACGACGTAATCGAGGATGGTGCAATGGGCACGAGTCGTGCCCTGGGGCACGAGTCGTGCCCTGGCCTGGTTTTTCACATCAAGTTTAGAGCTATTCAAACCTAATCAAACTCGAACCAAAAAGAAATCTCTTTAACCTAGATTAAAGTAGAATATTTTGGCTACACATTGACATCCTAAGCGATTAAAATGGAATTGGGGAAGTACTTTAAATGTTGCTTGGAAAGCGCTAGTTAACCTAGTTTGGTAACTTAACAGAAATGATTCTAAATTGGTAAATGGAACTTGGATCCTTATAGAGATCATATATTGTCATATAATGACTAAGTAAGATAGGTTGATGATATCTCATTATCTTACTTGAGTACCTATTTATGGATTGGATTATGCTTAGTGTATTATATAAATGTTGCACTATGATGTTGGTTGAGCATGAGTATACTTTACCATGTTGCTATGTTGTTTATCCCCTTTGTGGATTATATTTCAAGTATCTATTATGTGCTTGATAATGTTGAATACTTGATATAGTATTGCTATCTTCATGATATGCTGTTGTGGTATGTATCCCTACTTTGGATCATACAATGTTTGGTTAAGCAAGTATGTTATTACTGTGCTTAGTTATGTAAATCCAGCTGGTATTGATTTATTTGTTGTTGGACAATGTATGGAATTATAATGGCATCGAGCCAAGTTCATTATAATTCATACATTGGTAACCCAATTGTCCCCCTTGTGTGGGATTTGTGGGCTAGCATCTCCTTTTGAGGTAGATGGTCTAGTTTCACCGGGGATATGACTGTGTGTCAGAATCCCTATGGTATCAAGTATCGTTCATGGTTCCGGGACCGCTTCATCAACTGTTGCTGCTGCTCGGATGTGTATATCCTTTTGGGAGTTAAAACCTTGGCTCAGTATCCTTCTAAGTGTTACTTTATCGTACTTATGTGTTGTGATATATTCATAATGAGCTGGTCGTTGTTTCCAACCGGTATGGGACGGCGGCAGGGAGCCTCTCGATAATGTGGATATGTCTTCCGATGTGTCAGATCTTATATGGCATATTGCTGCATTCATAATAGCTTGCTGAGATTTATTCTCACCCCTCTCCCCTTTACTGTTTTAGATTCCGAGACAGGTGGACCAGCCAAGTAAGGGCGGTGAGGAGTTTGGAGATTATATTGTGGGAATTGTCGGGGTTTAATTAGGTTGGTTTAGAAAGTGTATTTTGGTATAATTCATTTATGGGAATGTATTTATAAATCTTTATTTTATGCTATAACCGAGGCCTTTTTGTAATTAAAATAGTTCTTACTTCCTAAGTTAGTCAACTATTTCTCCATTGTGAAAAGGTGTAGATTTATATTTTGAAAGGGTTATAATAATTGTATTTATTTTTAAAAGCTAATTAAAGATTTTAAAAGTTTAGAAATTTGGGTTAGTTGAGGACGCTCCAGCTCGGGACACGTGTAGGTTCCGGGTCGGGGTTCTCACAGTTGGTATCAGAGCTCGGTTAGAGTTCTCGGGTAGAGTCTAGCTGAGTGAGAGTGTGCGATAACTTACGTCGAGAGTTTAATGCAGGAATTTGTTCAAAGGCAGAAAATGATATTAATCAACTAAGGAATCAAGGAAGGTGAGTTAAGGAAAGATAGATTTCCCCACCATCAATTGAGGTATTTTACCTGTCTCAGGAATTAGGGTTCATACTTTTATAAATCCTCGTACATTAGTTCTCATGTGGCATTACATTCATCTTTATTTGCATAACTCGGTCTAAGAGTTACCTTATGTCTTTGGAGGTTCTACTCCTATGGGGTCGTACCTCGAATCATCCTTAATTATATTGGTAGTTGTGATTTAGTGGGCAAGTATTGCCGGTAGATTTGGTCGAGTTACCAATCCGTGAATCATCGTTATATTAACCTGAATTATTTGAGTAGTTGTTGTGTTCGAGGAGGACTGTCGCAAGAAGCGAGTCTCCTTACCTACGTTTGATTTACCTCCATGTGTAGTTGAGGCGGATAAGTCATTAATTGCTATTATGTCACATATGCGTAATTGTCGAAAGTATGGCCTAATTAAGAGTGGTTTATGGTTGTATAATTTGCGTGAGTATTTATACATTGGTGTCTCGTAAGGGAGACTAGATATATGAGACTAGTATTGGAAGTGATAGTCTAAATGAGATTATATGAGTTATAAATTATCGCGAGTAAGAGATCTTATGGAACTAATATATCTTTGCTTTAGGAGCTATAAGTATTCTCTAAGGAGAGATTGATTGAATTCTTGTTACTAAATTGAATAGGAAATCAGATATTTTTGTAAGTAATATCACCCTATAAGTTGACTAAGTGGTGTTTTTCAAGTGAGTTTCAAAAATGGGTTTTCATCAAGTATCATACCCGGATGTTGAGATTTTGAGTGGCTATAAGGTACTAATTTGGTATTCGGATTCCTAGATAGAGGACACTAATTAGGATGATAGACTTGATGATTCATCTTGGGAAAGTATTTGATAAAGCAGATAATTAGCTTAGCGACTCTCCGTAAGGATAAATTAGTACTATATTAGAAAAGATGATACTTGGTGGTTAATCAAAGGGTTATAGAGATCTTAAATAGGTAACTGGGAAGAATAAGTATTCGTTAGCACTTGTTGACGATTTGTATGAATGATTTTAGAAACTAGTAGGATACTCAATGGTTATTAGTTGAATTTTCGGAGTGTTACAATTTCAGTGGAAAAATTGCTTTAAGGATATACTTAAGACAACATTTATATATAGTATGACCATTTTGAATTGTGGATTGTGTATTAGTATGGAGAGGTAAATAGGGTAAATGCGAAGAAGTATAATAGATACAGTTATTGGTGACTTAAAGGATCAACTTCAGAAATTGGTAATGTATATATATGGTTTGTTTTGAGAGACGATTAGCATTTGATGAGAAAGGAAAATGAGGATGAATCTTATGGGAAGAAAGGATACTTTAGAATGATTATACCCTATAGGTCGATTTAGTTGTGTGACTCATATGAGGGATTAGTGTGATGCTTGAGAGATATTGGCGTTATGCGGATTTTGAGTTGTTGATGGTTAACAAGAAGTAAGTTAGTTTGCACTGTTAAGGTTAATTGCAATTTGAGGATGATTTACCTAGTTTATAATCTTAGTGATTGTTTTAGTGTTATTTATCAAGGATAATAATAGTATTGCGAGATTGTGTTTTCTTACAGAGAATTCAACTAAGTAAAATATTATGAGTGGTGGCTACACTATAATGAGAAGTCAAACAAAAATATTATGTTAGAATTGTTTTAAATGTGCTTTAAAACTTTGGGTTGTATATCGAACTTCGGTATGAGCAATTGTGCCCTTCGGGGATAGTTGAATTAATAAGGTAAGTAAACCATTCTCGTGTAAATTAAAATCTGTGAGTAATTTGACTATCTACCACTGGTATGGGACGGTTGTAGATAATTAAATCACTCGAGTTATTTTGTTAGCTTGTCAATCCTTTGAAATTTCTGAGTGGTTTAGTTAATTAAAACTGGTATGGGCCGGTTTTAAATAAGTAAACCATTCGGGTCTCTTTGGATCTCTTCTTATATTATCATTGGAAATTTTGGAAAATGTTGTACATTTTCGAAAGACATGTTACTTTAAAGTTATAGTTCGCATACGAAGCAAGTAGAAAAGCAACCTAGTTTCCTATAGTGATTAATTGTATTAAAAGTTTTGATCAGAAATAATTGATAAATTGTGGAGTTATTAATGTGGAAGTCGCAGTGGACTCGGTTTTTGTTTTGGTGTTGGATCGGCTCCGTTGTGGGCGGCCAACCCTTCAATTTGAATATTGATTTGCCACTAGTCCCGAACATATTGGAATATTGAATGGTAATAATAGAATGTTGATGTTAGAAGATTTATTAAAATATTTAGAGTTCTAGGTTGAACTTGAGAGTTTATCACTATAAATTTTGTGATTTAGTTGCATTGGAAGGAAAGGAGGGTATGTTATTTTGTTATAGAAGGTTGAATTATATTTTCTACCCGTTATTTATATAGCTTGACGAGATGTTAGTTATGAGAAAGGCGATGGGCGTGGTTATACCGAGGTTTATGCGAAGAGAGGGTTCGAGATGTTATTAATAAAGTCCTCACTTATGTTAGGGGATAGTTCGATTGTATAAAACTCATAGTGTTAAATGGATCGGATAGACATCGTTCGGGAAAGTCCTTTTGGGAAGGTAGGAATGCTATTAAGTTTAACCTTGTGAAAAGTTGAGGAATCATTACTTGTTGTTGATGATATGCTACGGGCATGTACAATGGATTTTAGTAGTCGATAGGTCCTACGATTACCGGTGGTTGGGTGCGTATAATAGCAATTATCATTCTAGCATTGAGATAAAACCGTATGAGGCATAGTTGGGAAGAAAACATCGATCTCTAATTTGTTGGGGTGAGTTTGGAGAAGCTTATAGGATAATATCATATTATTATTGGAATTTGAAAATTTTGGGGAAGAATTACAACATTGAAGAGATTAGTTGGGAATTGAAGTCTGAGGTATACATGTAACCAAGGCGGGTTGATCTGTTAGGTAAGTGACGGTCAAATTCGGGACGAATTTTCTTTAAGGGGAAGTGAATGTAACGACCCTAACCCTAGGCACTATTTTGGTATAACATTATACGCTTTTATTATTAATGTTAACTTTATCCGTTTACTTTATATCTTTAAATCCTTATATTAGGATAAAATGATAAGGAAATAAATAATGTTTTAAGGAAAAATAATAATTAGAAATAAATAAAGTCATAGAATGGAGTGGTAATAAAATGGACAAATAAAATGTTATGAGTGGGAGAAATATTTTAAATTGTGAAAGAAGTGTGTAGGGAGTTTGTGAGTGGGGGACAAACTCCCCTAAAACCCTCCCCAAATCTCCTCCTTGATCCGGCCCCCTCCCCTTTTACCATCTTCATACTCCACCTCCCTCCCTCTTCATCTTCTACCTCTTCACTTTCTCTCTCTCATTTGCCATGGAAGACCTTTGTTGAAGCTTCACATTCCAAGCCTCCCCAAGAGCAATCCCTCACCATTTCTAGATCCGAGAGCACTTTTGGAATCGGGAGACCAAGAGGAGTTCATCAAGCTAAGAAAGTCTTAAATCCATCTCCCATTTTAAAGTAAGTTATTATGACCCTTCTTTTCTCTAATGTTCATGAGATACTATGGTTATTATTGTTGTTATAATGTTTATTGGAGACTTTGGAAACTTTCTTGAACTAAAGAAATTGGTTAAGTTAATAAGAGAATATTGTTGTTTTTTTTTTTTGGAAGTGTTAAAGAAGGAAAGAGATGGAGGGAGTTAGAATGGGAGAATGAAACTTGAAATGGGTAGTGATTCAAAAGGGTAAAAGATATAAGATTTAATCATTTTTGGTTACATGGGTTAGTATATGAGTTATGATGACCTTTCCTTTCCTTTAATGTTCATGAATTGTCTAAGGTTGTTATTGGGTATAATGGTTATTTGATGCTTGTAAAATCTTCTTGGGTTGAGAAAGTGGTTAATGTCCTAGAAAAATGTTGTTATTCA
Source organism: Adenophora triphylla var. japonica (assembly GCA_022495995.1). Taxonomy (NCBI): domain Eukaryota; kingdom Viridiplantae; phylum Streptophyta; class Magnoliopsida; order Asterales; family Campanulaceae; genus Adenophora; species Adenophora triphylla. The sequence continues at coordinate 257,089 of JAFEMH010003245.1, read as the reverse complement.
TGAAGTGTCAAAAAGGTGTAAGAAAATGGAATGAGTAGATTTAAAGGGATTAACTTGGAATGTGTAAATGAAATGGGTTGGAAATCTAGTGTTAAATGATGTAGGTATATCAATTTGGGAGTTTAAAGTATGTATTATGAGATCCATGAAGTGGGTATGCTTTTCTAGGTGTTCAAGACAAGGGAAAACTTTGGTTGGGACAAATGGGTATGAGTAATTTACGCATTTATGTTGATTACGGCTCGGGTCACGAGTCGTGCACAGTGGCACGAGTCGTGCACGAGGTGTGGGGCGAGTCGTGACTAGAGTTATAAGGAAGTCGTGCCATGTGGGGGACGACGGGAATCGAAGGATGGTGCAATGGGCACGAGTCGTGCCACAGGGCACGAGTCGTGCCCCGGCACGGTTTTCACATCAAGTTTAGAGCTATTCAAACCTAATCAAACTCGAACCAAAAAGAAATCTCTTTAACCTAGATTAAAGTAGAATATTTTGGCTACACATTGACATCCTAAGCGATTAAAATGGAATTGGGGAAGTACTTTAAATGTTGCTTGGAAAGCGCTAGTTAACCTAGTTTGGTAACTTAACAGAAATGATTCTAAATTGGTAAATGGAACTTGGATCCTTATAGAGATCATATATTGTCATATAATGACTAAGTAAGATAGGTTGATGATATCTCATTATCTTACTTGAGTACCTATTTATGGATTGGATTATGCTTAGTGTATTATATAAATGTTGCACTATGATGTTGGTTGAGCATGAGTATACTTTACCATGTTGCTATGTTGTTTATCCCCTTTGTGGATTATATTTCAAGTATCTATTATGTGCTTGATAATGTTGAATACTTGATATAGTATTGCTATCTTCATGATATGCTGTTGTGGTATGTATCCCTACTTTGGATCATACAATGTTTGGTTAAGCAAGTATGTTATTACTGTGCTTAGTTATGTAAATCCAGCTGGTATTGATTTATTTGTTGTTGGACAATGTATGGAATTATAATGGCATCGAGCCAAGTTCATTATAATTCATACATTGGTAACCCAATTGTCCCCCTTGTGTGGGATTTGTGGGCTAGCATCTCCTTTTGAGGTAGATGGTCTAGGTTTCACCGGGGATATGACTGTGTGTCAGAATCCCTATGGTATCAAGTACGCTCATGGTTCCGGGACCGCTTCATCAAGCTATTCTTCTTTGCTCGGATGTGTATATCCTTTTGGGAGTTAAAACCTTGGCTCAGTATCCTTCTAAGTGTTACTTTATCGTACTTATGTGTTGTGATATATTCATAATGAGCTGGTCGTTGTTTCCAACCCAGGTATGGGACGGTTGGGCGAGGGAGCCTCCGATAATGTGGATATGTCTTCCGATGTGTTGCATCTTATATGGCATATTCGCATTCATAATAGCTTGCTGAGATTTATTCTCACCCCTCTCCCTTTCTTGTTTTAGATTCCGAGACAGGTGGACCAGCCAAGTAAGGGCGGTGAGGAGTTTGGAGATTATATTGTGGGAATTGTCGGGGTTTAATTAGGTTGGTTTAGAAAGTGTATTTTGGTATAATTCATTTATGGGAATGTATTTATAAATCTTTATTTTATGCTATAACCGAGGCCTTTTTGTAATTAAAATAGTTCTTACTTCCTAAGTTAGTCAACTATTTCTCCATTGTGAAAAGGTGTAGATTTATATTTTGAAAGGGTTATAATAATTGTATTTATTTTTAAAAGCTAATTAAAGATTTTAAAAGTTTAGAAATTTGGGTTAGTTGAGGACGCTCCAGCTCGGGACACGTGTAGGTTCCGGGTCGGGGTTCTCACAACCGGGTTTGAAGACAGTCAACGTGGGGATCTGCGAGGATTGTATGTTTGACAAACAAGGGAGAAATAATTTCTCGAGGACAGGTAGGGGTTTGAGGGAAGCAAAGTTGGAATTGGTTCACACGGACTTGTGGGGGCCATCTCCGGTTACATCTCTGGGTGGTGCGTCATATTACATGACTTTCATTGATGATTCTACAAGGAAGGTTTGGGTCTATTTCTTGAAGGGGAAAGATGAGGCTTTCGAGGTGTTCAAGAAGTGGAGGGCCTTGGTGGAGAATCAGACGGGACTTAAGCTTAAGTGCTTGAGATCAGACAATGGTGGGGAGTATGAGCTTGGTGAGTTTAGGGAATATTGTGCTGCGAATGGCATTCGTATGGAGAAGACTCCAAAGCGGACACCACAACTCAACGGGGTAGCAGAGAGGATGAACAGAACATTGAATGAGCGGGCTAGAAGTATGAGATTGAAGTGTGGACTTCCGAAGACGTTACAGGCATATGCGATTGACACGGCGGCTTTCTTGATCAATCGGGGACCATCGGTACCATTGGGGAATGCAATTCCGAGAGGAAGCTTGGAGTGGCAAGCGAGTAAATCTGTCCTTTCTTCGCATATTTGGCTGCGTTTCTTATGTTCATGTTGATTCTTTGAGAGAACTAAATTAGATGCTAAATCATTAAGTGTACATTTATTGGGTATGGCGGGGATGACTTCGGGTACAAGTTTTGGGATGACCAAAATCATAGAGTTATTCGTAGTCGAGATGTGGTATTCAATGAACAAGTTTTGTACAAGGACGAGAAAGGGGGCATCGATGACACTAGTTCGGAATCGGAAATTGTAGAGGTGGATATTCCTAACTTCGGGTGGGAGCAGAAAGACGGTTCATGATGACCATGGTCGGGAGGTCGCCGAAGATGAACCACGTACTCCGGAACCGGATATTCCGCTGCGTAGATCCGGTAGGTTGCGTGGATCGCCCAGTATACTCCATCCAATTATTATTTCTTTGTTGACGAGATAATGGGGAACCAGGAATGTTATGCGGAGGTACATTCGTAGTACACTTTGTAACAAGTGGAAAGGCTGCGATGGATGATGAGATGGACTCATTGAAGGCCAACAAAACTTGGGAGTTGACTGAACTACCTAAGGGGAAGAAGGCATTGCATAACAAGTGGGTTTACAGGATCAAGGATGAAGCAGACGGTAGCAAGCGTTACAAGGCAAGGCGGTTGTAAAAGGGTTTCAGTAAAAGTACGGTATTGACTACACCGAGGTATTCACTCCGGTTGTGAAGATGACCACTATCAGAATGGTTTTGGGGATAGTAGTGGCGGACAACTTGTTGCTTGAACAGATGGATGTGAAGACAACCTTTCTTCATGGGGACTTGGAGGAAGAGATTTACATGGTACAGCCAGAGGGTTACTTGTCTAAGGGTAGCGAGGAGCTAGTTTGCGAGATTGACTAAGAGCTTGTATGGCCTTAAACAAGCTCCTAGGCGGTGGTACAGAAGTTTGATGGATTCATGCATGACATTGATTTTATCGAGATGTAGCGGATCATTGTTGCTACTTCAAGAACACGGACAATGGGTATATTATCTTGCTGTTATATGTGGACGACATGCTAATAGCGGGCTCTAGCCGTAGCGAGGTCAACAGGTTGAAGACTCAGTTGTCAGAACGGTTCGAGATGAAGGATTTGGGAGAGGCCAGGAAAATCTTGGGCATGCGGATTGACCGGGATAGGGAGTCGGGCAAGTTGGTTCTTTCACAAGCAGAATACGTCGAGAAGATCTTAGCAAGGTTTTGTATGGAAGAGGCGAAGCCAACAGGGACGCCATTGGGTTTGCATTTCAAGCTATCCGAGAAGGACTCACCTAGGGGCAAGGAGGAGCATGACAAGATGGAGAGAACTCCATATGCTTCAGCAGTGGGGAGTCTCATGTATGCAATGGTGTGTACAAGGCCGGACATTGCACATGCGGTGGGAGTAGTCAGCCGGTTTATGGTCAATCCAGGAAAGCAACATTGGGAAGCGGTTAAATGGATCCTACGTTACTTGAAGGGTACTGCTGGTAAGGCTCTGTGTTTCTCGAGCAAGGAAGTGGTGTTAGCGGGCTATGTTGATGCGGACTTGGCATCAAGTGATCTTGATAAGAGGAGAAGTACTACGGGTTATGTGTTCACATTGGGTGGTACAGCAATCTCCTGGGCTTCTAAATTGTAGAAGATCGTGGCGCAGTCGACTGCAGAAGCAGAATATGTGGCAGTGACAGAAGCGAGTAAAGAGATGGTATGGCTGCAGAACTTCTTGGGTGAACTTGGGAAAACGCGAAGTGGTAACGTTCTCTACAACGACAGTCAGAGTGCAATACATTTGGCAAGAAATCCGGCGTTTCATTCGAGGACGAAGCACATTGAACTGAGGTTTCACTACATCAGACATCTCTTGGAGGAGAAGATCTTGGGGCTAGAGAAGATATTGGGATCGGAAAATCCGTCGACATGTTGACAAAGGTTGTGAATCTTGATAAATTGAAGGCATGTGAAAGCTTCAATTGGGCTCGGAGAGTAGAAGAGGAGAACGGCACTACCATGATCGAGGTGAGCACTAGGAGGACACCAAAGATGAGTTGAAGACGGATACGGGGCTTATATGTGTGGTTGATCTCTAGGTGGGAGATTGTTGGGATAGAGGACCAACCGGGTTAGACATCGAAGCAAGGGGGAAGAATTTCGTCAGGAGTTTACGGACTCGGGGCGGCGCGCTCTTCTTTGCGCGACCGCGCTCTTGGACAAAAACATATGGCTCGGGGGATTTTCTTCAAGGGCGACCGCGCTGAAGGGGAGGGCGACCGCGCTGGAGGTCTTGTCAGCGTTGGACTTATCGGGCCAGAGCGCGGCCGCGGCCCAGGCTCCCGAGCGGCCGCCAGGCGATTTCAACGATCCAGAATCCTTGTTTGTTTAGGGTTTGGTTTGTTCCATATGTCATATATAAGTAAAGTTCCGCCCCAAAACTGATTGTAACACAAATTCTACATACATAGTGCAAGATCCTGGCTTGGTAGTGCCCCCAGACGTAGCCAATCAAATTGGTGAACTGGGTTAACAATTTTCTTGTGTTCTTTTCTGTTTCTTTGATTTCTTGTGCTTGGTTTGTGTGCTCTAATTGTTCTTGTAGGTTTGCTTGGGTTGTGGAGGGCCATATTCACAACAAATCCAACGCCCATCCTCCCTGCGAATTCCCCTCTTCCCCTTCTCTCTTGACGACTTTAATGGTGGATTGGTGTGATTTTGCAATTGGGGGCGGTGGGATTCGAGGCGACGACCCATGTGGGTGTATACTCCAACGTCACACCTTCTTCTTCCCCACCACCCGTCATTGTTAAACCTCACCCAAATCGACACTTTAAAGAAAGTTTTTCTCTTTCTCTCTCTAGAAATCAAAACCCCATTGGTATTCAAGCTGGGTTTTTTCCAAAATCAATGAAAGTGATTCTTAATTGGGTTGTTAAACAAAAAGGCAAATCAATCGATAGATTTGGTGGAACAAGAACTTTAATAGGCCGGAGCAAAGCAAAGGGAAGTTCAGTGAAGATAGGGAGCGGTAATGGCCTTTGGCAGCGGTTTTGTGGCTAGGTTCGATGGTGGTGGTGGTGCGGATTGGTTGGATGGTGGTAATGGTGGTCTGAAATATGGAGAATCAAAATTAAAAAAAAAATTATAATGATATTTCCTCCATCTCAAAATGAATATTCAAAAATAATAAATTTAAAAATAGATTAAAATATTTTTTGACATTTATTATTATTATTTTATTATTATTATTATTTTATTATTATTTATTATTTATTATTATTATTATTATTATTTTATTATTATTTTATTATTATTATTATTTTATTATTATTATTATTATTATTATTATTATTATTATTATTTTATTATTATTATTATTATTATTATTATTAGTATTTTATTATTATTATTTTATTATTATTATTATTATTATTATTTTATTATTATTATTATTATTTTATTTTTATTATTTTATTATTATTTTATTATTGAAGAGAATGATGTCAACGCCACGTCAGAGCCACGTCAGCAATTTAACAGCTTAAGCTTTTAGATCAAGTGGTAACTCTAACAACGTAGCTCAACCCAAAATGCATATTAGACTATGTACAGTGGAGGGATGAAATGGGAGTTGAAATCCATTTCATCCGGATGAAACCCTCCAATGGTGGTATGAAATGGAGTGAAATGGATTAGTGGGATGAAAGTTTTCATCCGGGTTGAAACATTGATTTTCCTTTTTTTTTTTTTTTTAAGTTGACACGTGTCAAGACCTTATTGGTCTTGACTTTATCACTTTTTCACCCAATTATTTAAACTCAATTATCTCATAATAAATAATTTAAAAATAAAAAGAAAAATTCACCAAAATTCATTATTTTTTTCCTACAAATTGATATAAGTTTCATTTGATTTGGACACAAAAAAAAAACACTTAGTTTTCAATTTGGGTTGAATTATTACCTAGTAAATTAATTTTTTTTTTAATTTTTTTTTTCACCAAAATTCATCATTTTTTTCCCTACAAATTGATATAAGTTTCATTTGATTTGGACACAAAAAAAAAACACTTAGTTTTCAATTTGGGTTGAATTATTACCTAGTAAATTAATTTTTTTTTTAATTTTTTTTTCACCAAAATTCATCATTTTTTTCCCTACAAATTGATATAAGTTTCATTTGATTTGGACACAAAAAAAAAACACTTAATTTTCAATTTGGGCTGAATTATTACCTAATAAATTATTCTTTTTTTTAATTTTTTTTTCACCAAAATTCATCATTTTTTTCCCTAAAAATTGATATAAGTTTCATTTGATTTGGACACAAAAAAAAACACTTAGTTTTCAATTTTGGACTGAATTATTACCTAGTAAATTATTCTTTTTTTTTTAATTTTTTTTTCACCAAAATTCATCATTTTTTTTCCCTACAAATTGATATAAGTTTCATTTGATTTGGACACAAAAAAAAAACACTCATTTCTCAATTTTCCTTCTTCATTTTAGCATTTATTTTAAAAAAATCATTATATTTTTTTACCTATAAATTGATGCAATATTTTTTTAAGTAAGTGTGAAATATTTTTTTAATTATAAATAATAATAATTATTATTATTATTTTACTAATCATAAAAATAAAGAATATAAATGAAATATAATAAAAGTAGTGGGGTATAGAATGATGAGTTGGAGGGAGTTGAAATTTAATTTAAGTTAGCCATTGGAGTGGGGGTAAATGAAATGGGTAGATGAAATATTAGGTGGATGAGAAAAAGTGTAAAAAGTGTTAGATGAAATGAGGAAGTGGGATGAAACCACTGTGGGTAGTCTTAGGATGGACTTCAACCAGTGGTGAATTCGGTAATTTTGGATAGACGTGGCCGGTTCCAAAAACCGCCGGTTAGCCAGTTGAAAACCGGCGGTTGAAAACTCCAAAATCCCCAACCGGAACCGAACCGCCTAACCGGCTAGACCGGTTACGGTTTAGGCGGTTCACGGTTTTAACGGTTATCCGGTTAACCTCCGGTTTGACGGTTTGGATATGCTCGACCGAGTCCTTGGTGTTGCTCGGCCGAGCAACCCTTTTAGGGTTTAGGGTTTTGAGGGTTGCTCGGCCGAGTCTTTGGTGTCGCTCGACCGAGCAACCCTTTTAGGGTTTAGGGGTTGAGGGTTGCTCGGCCGAGTCTTTGGTGTTGCTCGTCCGAGCATATCATTTTTCAGTTAATTTTTTTAACGGTTTTTTGAAAAAAGTTAACTTTTAATTTTTTCAATTTTTTTTTTGAATAAATAAGACTATTTTAGACTTAAGTTTACTACATACATTTTTTGCAAAAAGGTTTATAAAAAAGTTATGAATTTTTAAAGAAATAAAATTTAACGGTTTTTTGAAAAAGTTAACTTTTAATTTTTTTCAATTTTTTTGGATAAATAAGACTATTTTAGACTTAAGTTTACTACATACATTTTTGAAAAAAGGTTTATAAAAAAGTTATGAATTTTGAAAGAAATAAAACTTAACTTTTTTAAAAGAAACGAAAGTATATAAAAGAAAAAGCGACGGTACCCTTAAATTTTATTAATTAAAATACAATTACAACGAGGGTATTGGTAGGAGTGGTGGTGGTAGGTCGGTAGTAGTGGACCTAGTGGTATTGATAGGAGTGGTAGTGGTAGGTAGCGATAGTACAGTGGGTGGTGGTAGTAGTAGTAGTGGTAGTAGTAGTGGTGTTGGTGGTGATGGTGAATGGTGATGGTGGTGATGTAGACCGGTAGTAGTGGTAGTGGTAGGTAGCGATAGTAGTGGTGGTGGTAGTAGTAGTAGTGGTAGTAGTAGTGGTGTTGGTGGTGATGGTGGTGGTGTAGACTAGTAGTAGTGGTATTGGTAGGAGTGGTAGAGGTGGTAGTGGTAGTGGTAGCGGTAGTAGTGGTGGTGATAGTAGTAGTAGTGGTAGTAGTAGTGGTGGTGGTGGTGATGGTGGTGGTGTAGACTAGTAGTAGTGGTATTGGTAGGAGTGGTAGAGGTGGTAGTGGTAGTGGTAGCGGTAGTAGTGGTGGTGGTAGTAGTAGTAGTGGTAGTAGTAGTGGTGGTGGTGGTAGTAGTAGTGGTAGTAGTAGTGGTGGTGGTGCTGATGGTGGTGGTGTAGGCGGTAGTAGTGGTATTGGTAGGAGTGGTAGTAGTAGCGGTAGTAGTAGTGGTGATAGTAGTAGTAGTGGACCTAGTGGTAGTAGTAGTAGTGGTGGTGGTGATAGTAGTGGTGGTGGTAGTAGTGGTGGTGGTAGTGGTGGTGGTGGTGATGGTGGCGGTGTATGTAGACTAGTAGGAGTGGTAGTACTAGTAGTAGTGGTAGTAGTGGTGGTGGTGGTGGTGGTGGTGGTGGTACCGGTAGTAGTAGTGGTGGTGGTGGTGGTGGTGGTGGTGGTGGTGGTGAACATAACGGCTAGTTTGAAAAAGTAGCCGTTGGAATGAGTTACGGCGTTACGCTCGGCCGAGCAACTCATATGACTCGGCCGAGCATGACCGTTATTGGAAATTAACACTACTGGAAGGTTATGCTCGGCCGAGCAACTCATATGACTCGGCCGAGCAAGCCAAAACCGGCGGTTAACCGGCGGTTGGCCGGTTTTTCAAAATTTCAAACCTTAACCGAACCGGCCAATTACCGGTTTCGGTTAGCCGGTTCCGGTTAACCGCCGTTGACCGGTTTTGACCGGTTTTGGCCGGTTTTCAACCTCCCGGTTGGCCGGTTCGGTTTATAAAATGGACACGTCTAATTTTGATATTGTATGGGAAATTTAATAATTAATTAATTAATTAGTTTAAACTTAATTTGTAATTGTAATTTTGTAAATTTATTTTATATTCCTAGCATTTTGATCATTTAATAAATAAAAAATTGATAATTCAATGTGACACGTCTTAAACTTCGATTGTGATAAATAAAAATTTGATGATTCAATGAGTCTTTCTTCCTTTTGTAGTGGAAAATCAACTTCCTACTCAGGTGAATGACCTGAATATAAAACGTACTTTTTCACGATTTTTATAATCAATGTTGTTGGACCCTACATTTTCAGTCAACATGTTTACAACTTACACTTAACAACTTGGTACTAACAACTTGAGTTGCTCTATTTACAACTTGGCCTTCTGCAGGTTGGGACGCATAACGTTTTTCCTATTTTATAGGGAACGTGCCAAAGACCAGTTCAACCACGTTTCTTCAGCAAACAAATCACTATCTCTTCATCAACGATCAAATGCGGATATATCTCCAAGGATCAACCCTAATTCCGAGTTTATAGGCCCATAATCCTCTTTTTGTTAATTAGTTTTATTTTTGAGGTATAAAAGGGGGAACACACACTGTATTTTTACACACGTTCCTCACTAGCTTAAGCTCCCTTTTTCATACGCTCTTAGCATTGTAATCTCAAGAAAATTCTTAGTAAACTTTCGGTCAAGGCAGGAGCCATATCCTCCGGGGTTTTATGCGGAGAACAAGTTGTTCAAGGGTTTTCCCTAGTCAACAAACGTCTTGTGTCCATTTCTATTCAACTTGATAGTCATTGTACCTAGATTCATATCACTTTAGTCACTTTTCCCATCATAAAAATATAATTGTTGAAATTTGACCAAAACAATTTGGCGCCGTCCGTGGGAAACTTTGATTATCTAAGTAGAAATGGTTAATCCATCTTCAGCGATCGAGTCGGCCGCTTCCTGGTTCCAATGCCCAAGGCAACCCTCCTCCAGTGCGAAGGCATCAACTTGGAGATAATGTCCAACATGGCGGACATGATGAAGAAAATAGGCGATCGGTTGGATGATCAGGAGCGTACAAATACAATGATATTCAATGCCATTGATAGTCTGCGTAAAGGGAAGCAAGCGGAGACCCAAGTATCCACTCCGTTTTCACCTTTACTTCCTAGATCTTTGTTTGGTGCAGGTACAGGACCGAGCCATGTTGGAGATATCCCGATGTCCAACACCTTGCCAGCGGAAAGCACGATTGTGACATCCATTCCAATTGAGCAACCAAGATTCGGCCTATCAGCTAGCCAATCCGCGCTATCATCTTGCTACACTTATGCTACACCCTCAGTGGGGCAAACAGGGAGTTTCTTTAATACTTTCGATACCTTCGTACCTCAGGTTAATAATGCTCCTCTTTTTGCAGAGAGCCAACTTGTTAAGGAAATGCAAACCATTAAGGAGTTGCTTCGAAGCGTGCCGGGAGTCAACTTGCCGTATCACCAAGTTTCTCCAACTTGTTATAATGAGTCTCGTTTTGTGCGGCCAAGAATAGCCGGTGTGGAGATCCCGAAGAAATTCTCGATCCCTCACATGAAGAAGTACGACGGAAGTACCGATCCGGCAGAGCACGTGTTCTTTGTATCAAGAGTCAATGGATATCATAAGTATCCCTCCTATGTTTAAAGAAGCATGTTTTGCGGGGGCTTTGGCTCAACCTTGTCGGGACCGGCCTTAAAATGGCTAACGGGGTTTCCTCTAAACTCTATTTCATCTTATGCTCAACTTGTCAATATGTTCATTAATCAGTTTTCATGCAACGGGGCATTTGACAAGTTGACTAGTGATCTTTATAGAATTGTACAACGGCCTAATGAAAGTCTCAAAGAGTATTTGCACGGGTTCAAGAAGGAGGCAGTGACTATACCCAACTTGGACGTGTCCACAGCAACGGAGGCATTCCGCATAGGCTTGAAGAAGAGCTCATTATTTTACAACGAGTTGGTGATGACCCCTGCGAAACAACTTGAAGAAATCGAGAACCGGGGCCTTGCCTTACATCCGATTGGAGGAAGATAGCTTGGCAATGGGGAAATCAACTGGGAGGACTCCTACTCCTCTATTTGAACCCTACTGACGAGACGATCGGACTCCCATCACACTAAGTCCAACGGGCAAAACCCTGTTAAGCTGAACCTTCTAGAATTCATGTTGTAGATGATGATCGGGAAGGTGATGATAATGATTATCCACAAATTTCTGAATACTTGCTTTTACGTGGACATTGCGGGAATCTTGTGCGCCATGGGAAATCTTGGAGATAAAGCAAGATGGCCCAAGAAGAATGACGATCAACAACTTGGAAGGACAAGTCCAAGTGGTGCGCGTTTCATGAAGATTTTGGGCACACCACCGAGAAGCTGTTTCGCCTTGAGGAAGGAGATTGCTCATTTATTGTCCAAGGGTCTTCTCAAGGATTTGTTGGGCAAGAAGAGGGTCGAGTGAGTCCAAAGAACTGGTTCGGAGGAGCAATCTAGGCCCGAGAAAGTTGCACCCCCCTCCGGCCACCAAGGTAGTGAATGTTATCTCGAGGTGGGTCTCATATTTGCGGCACAACTTACTCGCCGCCAAGCGTCATGCCAAGAGCTCTAAGGAAGATCAATCGAGAATTGCCTATAAGGCGCCGCGACTTCACGAGATGGTCATATCATTTCTTTTGAAGATGAAGATAAAGACAACACGTTGGACCCTCATCATGATGGTCTAGTTGTTCGGGTGCGGATTGCTAATTGTGTGGTCAAGCGGATCTGATCGATGGTGGCGGTTCAGTCAACATCATCTTTACTCATGCTCTTGAAGATATGGGTATTCCTTTGTACGAAGTTGTGAAGAACTCATCCGTCTTGGTAGGGTTCGGTGGTGAGGTGAAACAGGACGGTCGGTGAGATCAAGTTGCCCATCTACCTAGAAGGTATGAATTCCATGGAGAGGTTTTGTGTGATTGAATGCTCTTCTTCATACAATGTCATATTGGGAAGGCCTTGGATCCACTGACATGAAGGCCGTACCATCGACTTACCATCAATGCGTCAAGTTTCCAACACCCTGGGGTGTTGCCAAGTTGAGGAAACCGAAGTCTCTAAGGAATGTTACAAGATCAACATGAAAGCAAGCTCGACCCCTCGGCAAGCATAGCAATTAAAGAAAAGGCCCAGGACATTCTTGAAGCGGTAGAGCACGATACAAAAGCGTTCTGTTGATGCATCAAATCCACGAGGCCCAAGTGCAAGTTGGGATAGACCTACCGTCCGAAATCGAAGAGGAGTTGATCGAGTTCTGAAAAGCCGAGAGATCTTTGTTTCGCTTGGAAACATGAGGACATGACGGGGATAAGCAAGGATATTATTACTCACAAGTTGAACATCGATCCGACCATCCGTCTGTCCGTCAAAAGAAGGAAGTTCGCCCGGGAGCGGAACCCGAGATCATAAAGGATGAAGTTGCGAGGCTTCTAAAGTCCAAGATGATCGAGAGAAGTTCGGTACCCAAGGTGGTTGGCTAACGTTGTAGTGGTGGAGAAGAAGAATGGCAAGTGGAGAGTATGCGTGGACTTCACCGATTTGAACAAGGCACGCCTAAAGGATCCATTCCCTCTCCCTCATATTGATTCTCTAGTTGATGAGACAGTAGGTCATGACATCTTGACATTCATGGATGCATCTTAGGGTATCAACAAATTCAAATGGAGCCTTCGGACCAAGAAGATACGGCATTCATGACTCCGAGAAGGTATATCTTGTTATATTTCTATGCCCTTTGGTCTTAAAAATGCGGGGGCAACCTATCAAAGGTTAGTGAACAAAATGTTCAAAGACCAACTTGGCAAGACGATGGAGGTCTACATAGACGACATGGTGGTCAAATCCAAACACATTGAGGATCATGTGGAGCACCTTCGAGGCATTCGACATCTTGAAGGCCTTCAACATGAAGCTCAATCCGTGCGAAGTGCAACTTCGGTGTTAGAAACGAGCAAATTCTTGGGATATATGGTAACCAAGAGGGGAATCGAAGCAAGTCCCGAACAAATCAAAGCCATCCTCAACTTGGAATCCCCTAAAAACATCAAGGACGTACAAAGGTTAACAGGTAGAGTAGCAGCTTTGAATAGATTTATATCCAAATCATCGATAAGTGCGAGGTTATTCTATGAAGTCTTGAGAAAAACAAACTCTTTCAATGGACTGACCAACATGAGGCGACTTTTAAACAACTTAAAGAATATTTGATGACGTCACCCCTACTTGCTAAACCCGAACATGGTGAGCATCTTTATTTATATTTAGTTTGTATACGAAAATCTTTGTTAGTGCAGTATTGGTGAAGGAAATCCAAAGTGAGCAACATCCTGTTTACTACGTAAGTAAATCTTTGTTAGATGCTGAAACAAGGTATTCTCATCTTGAAAAATTGATATTAGCCTTAACTACTGCTGCTACCAAATTACGTCATTATTTTGAAACACATTCCATAAGCTGTTAGAACTAATTATCCTATAAGAAATGTGTTGAGAACGCCTGAGATGTCGGGCGAGGTTGGCCAAGTGGTCGATCAAGTTGAGCACGTATGACATTTCGTATGAGCCAAGAACGACCATCAAATCGCAGGCCACTAGCCGATTTCGTAGGCGACTTCGGTCAAGTTTGCGGCGGAGGTAGAGCTGGAAGTGCAACAACTTGAAGGTAAAACTGTTCCTAGATTTTGGACATTGTATACCGATGGAGCTTCAAATTCCAAAGGGATTGGGTTGGGAATAGTCCTAAAGTCCCCTCAAGGTGATATCATACCCCAAGCTGTATCTTGTGAATTCAGTGCAACGAATAACGAAGCTGAGTATGAAGCCCTAATCATGGGTTTAACTACAGCTCTAAGCTTGAATATTACACATTTAAATGTATTTGTTGACTCTCAACTGCTAGCTAACCATTTTAATGGCAGTTATATGGCGAAGCATTCCAAGATGACTCTGTACCTCCAACATGTTAAAGCCTTAGCTTCGAAATTTCTATCATTCTCTTTGGAACAGGTCCCCAGAGAAGAAAATTCAGAAGCAGACGCCTTGGCTAACTTGGGTTCAACTTGCAAATCAATGTCGCATTCCAGTATACCCATTATTTATGTTAAGTACCCGGCAATAGACCAAGTTGAGGAAATTCAAGTGGTTACACCATCTACTGGGGCACAAGATGTTAAACCTTCTTGGGCCCAACCTGTAATTGAGTTTCTTCAACTTGGAACTATTCCACCCGATGTTAAGAATGTTAGATCTTTTAAGATTCGTATTTCGACTTTCGTTTTGATAGATAATGTGCTGTTTAAGAAGTCTTTTGCAGGACACTACTTGAGATGTGTCGATAACGATCAAGTTGAAGTGGTGCTTAAAGAAATCCATGAAGGAATATGTGGGAACCATTCCGGAGGAAAGGCACTAGCATCCAAGGCCCTCAAGACGGGATACTATTGGCCAACCATGCGTCGAGATGCCATGAGCTACGTACAGAAGTGTGACGCCTGCCAAAGACATAGCAACATCTTGCATCAACCTGCCGAACCTCTACATCCTATAGTCTCATCTTGGCCTTTCATGCAGTGGGGCATGGATATTGTAGGCAAGTTGCCCAAAGCTCCAGGAGGCAAAGTATTCATGTTGGCTCTAACCGATTATTTCTCGAAATGGATCGAGGCAGAAGCTTATGTACAAGTAAGGGATAAAGAGGTAATTTCATTTTTAAAGAAAAATATCATTAGCAGGTTTGGTGTACCATCAGAGATTGTATGTGACAACGGGTCACAGTTCATAAGTAAAAAGACCAGGGATTTTTGTGCTCGCTGGGGCATCAAGTTAATCATGTCCACACCTGTCCACCCTCAAGCCAACGGCCAAGCTGAATCAAGCAACAAGTTGATCATCAACAACTTGAAGAAGCGTCTAGACCAGAAGAAGGGAAAATGGGTTGAAGAATTACCACTTGTGCTATGGGCAGATAGAACTACTTCTAAAGGAGCCACAGGTAGGACTCCCTATTCTTTAGTATTCGGAGCTGAAGCTGTGATTCCAGTTGAAGCAACAGTCCCCACAGCAAGGTATGGCTTATTGACTCAAGATGAAAATAACCTCTTGCTAACTCAAGATTTAGATACAATTGATGAGATCAGGGATTTAGCCAAGATAAGGATGGCAGCTTATCAGCAGCGAATTTCTAGGTCTTACAACAAGAATGTCAGAGTTAGAAGGTTCCAGGTTGGTGATTTAGTTTTGAGAAAAGTATTTCAAAATACAAGAGAATTGAATGCAGGTAAGTGGCTCCCGAAGTGGGAAGGCCCATATCTCATCGATCTTTGAAGCCGCAAAGGTGCATACTGGTTGTCAACCCCGAGTAGAGACAGAATCGCTAGAAGTTGGAACGCTATCCACTTGAAACTTTATTTCACGTAAGTCCAGCTTATTTATAACTAGACTCTTCAGTACGGTTTAAATTTATGTCAAGTTCAATTACGCATTTCAATTTTTCTACTCTTATTAAAACATTGCGACTTGAGCGTCGGAGGGGCGTTAGCTATGCTAACGCCCGGCCTCTAACATAAATTTGTTTTGCGAGGTGCAACTTGAGCAAACGGGGTAGGCTCAACATGTTGACACGCCGATGCAGTGATACTTGTTGAGACCTAAGGCTGGAAAAGGTCAAGCATGTTGACACGCCGGTGCGGTTGATACATGTTTGAACTGAGGAAGAAAATTTCAACATGTTGACATGCCGATGCAGGCGATACATGTTGGAATTCTAGCTGGAGAGGGATAGGACTTGTTGACACGCCAGGACGGCTGATACTTGTTCTATCTCTTCAAACGATTTACCTCTAATCAAAGGTACTTATGGTTAAAAGATATTCATCTTTTCTTACGAATTAAGGTTTTGACACCTTCGCCTGGGCGCACGTTTTCACACTTATTCAAGTTGTGGACTATTGGTTGTAACATTTTCATGTTACCTACGGTTTATAACATTTACATGTTATCTAAAGAACAAACAAAGCATCTCTCAGAGACATAAGTTACCTTGCTAGAAAACCATTTTTCAAAAGATTTTCGCAACCAAAGGACAAGTTGGATAAGCCAACAAGTCCCTAAAAACCTAAAAAAGCTTGGAGTACTAGACCAACCTAGTACCCCCAAATAAATTGTCTCGGCTCTTATGAGCCATTACAAACTAAAAAAACCTTGTTTTCAGGGACACTCCCCATTTGTTGTACCAATAGAGGTACACAAATAAAGCAAAAAATTGTTTTCATCCAAAATATCCAAAAACTTTAAAATGTTTTTCAAACTTTTTGGCCTGCTGCCGCCGGTGTTGCATCTTCCACTTGATCATTTGGAGTAGCCACTATGGTGCTTAGATCCTTGTTAGCATCATCAACTAGAGCTTCTAGGGCCGCGGAATTCACTTCTTCTGCATCCGCTGGCTCACCAATATGGTCCTCCAAAACTTTTCTCTCATCTTCCAAGTTCCAAGCTATGGCTGTCCGTTTTCATATTCTTCAATCATTTGAATGCGGGTCTCCAACAAAGTCTTGGTGGCATTAAATTTGAAGTTCCCCTACTGCAACTTCAAGTTCTTTCATATGAGCCTTATTCTCGGCACGAATGGCTTCCACTTCTTCTCCCAAGCGTTCAAAATCCTTCCTCAAACCTTCCACCTCACCAAAGATGCTTGTTTGCCTCCCTCTTCAACTTCTCCACTTCCTTGGCACTTTTGGTAGCCTCCTTTTTGATTCTCGCAGCTTCGTGACCAAGCCTCGCCGCTTTGATCTTCAATGCATCAATGTAGGCCACAATCGGGTCATGAGTTGCCAAAAAAAAAAAAAGATGTTAATACTTTATCAAGCTCTTTGATAAAATTCAAAGATTCCTTCATCTTTACCTTCTCAACAACGACCCTAAATTTTTCTCCTAACTTCTCCATGTCCATATCACTGTTTGCATCCGTGGCCTCGGCTTCCACCAGCTTTCTTTTCTTTGCATCCCCCTTCTTCTTGGATGCGGCCACATGAGAGCTAGCCACAATAGACACAGGGGTAGGGGTTTACCATCCTTCTTTGCCAAGCTTTTTGCTCGGGCCGCGAAGAAGGTCGGCGGCGATAACAGTTTCCTTGGAGCGAGTGGCCGCAAAATAGGATGAAGAGTTAGAAGCAGATTAAAGGGGTTAGAACAACTTGGAGATAGGCAAAGATTTAAAGTATTTGATTAATCTGTAGACATTGGGATAGGCTCAGAAAAGGTTTCTTCAAGGGTTGCCGCTCGGGCTTCTTCGGGACCAACTTCCTTGTGAGAATCTGCAACAAATTGAACTGGTAGTGCCTTAAAAGTTCTCACTAAGGGTTCCAAGTTATAGATCTCGCTCACTCTTTTCTGTGTTTGTCTTTAAAGGGAAAAAGCACATCCAATTTCGCAACTAGGCCAAAGAAAAATTTGGAGAAATAGTTAGTACATTCTTTGAAAATCATCATTAGAGTAAGAAAAATTGCCTACTACCTTGGGACCTCCATTTGAAGTTGGCACCCACATCCTTCACCAGCGTGCTCTTCTTGGCAAAAAAGAATTTGTTCTTCCACCCTCTATCGGCGGGATCAACATTGTCGATTAAGAAAGGCGTCCTACCAACCCTAACCCTAAAACCATATCTCCACTAAACCAAAGCTCCTAAACTCATTCGTAAAAGCAAATTCCTCTAGACCAATTGCTAACTACTGTTTACGCATTTAGCCTTACTAGGGTTTGAAGGCTTCTCCAACCTTGAGGCATGAGTTGGGCATAGTTAAGCTTGGTAGATACAAAGAAGCTGGGTGATTAAAATTGGAAACGGGAATTTGGACCAATAGTGAACGGATATTCGGGGAAAGCATACCCATTCGGGAAAAACACTCTGGAGTTAGGTTAGGGTGGGTAAAAGTTCGGTTTCGAAAGCCATGGCATGATTCCTCTTGATAATTTCTAAATTGGCGGCGGGGATGGTACACTTTTCTTTTCGGGGTTCTTGACATGTTTTGGGTGAGAAAACCCACGGGCAAACCCTCTCCACTCTCGATTAAAGTTACCACCTTTCTCTTCCCCATTTTTCAAGCTTAAAACAAAGATTCAAAGATGGAACTGAAAAGGAAACAAGAAACTCACCGGCAATTTCTACTTGATTCTCCTCTCCAAACCGTCTTCCCTGGTTCTCCTTCTTCTTCCCGTAATCTTTTTGAAAGCTACGTTTTTGAAAGGGAGAGTTGGAACAGGAATCTTCTTATTTATGGAGGTTGAAAGTGGTTGAGACCTTTTAAAACAAATACACCTTTTTGCCTTGGGAAAAACCACTTAACCGTCCCGTCGCATCCTTTTAAAACCGTCATCCTTTTTCTTTCTAGTTTTGGCAAACCTTTTGAATTCTTTTTGTCTCTTTCTATTCTTCTTTTTTAAATTCAAAAAGTTTGGGGGCAATTGTTGGACCCTACATTTTCAGTCAACATGTTTACAACTTACACTTAACAACTTGGTACTAACAACTTGAGTTGCTCTATTTACAACTTGGCCTTCTGCAGGTTGGGACGCATAACGTTTTTCCTATTTTATAGGGAACGTGCCAAAGACCGGTTCAACCACGTTTCTTCAGCAAACAAATCACTATCTCTTCATCAACGATCAAATGCGGATATATCTCCAAGGATCAACCCTAATTCCGAGTTTATAGGCCCATAATCCTCTTTTTGTTAATTAGTTTTATTTTTGAGGTATAAAAGGGGGAACACACACTGTATTTTCACACACGTTCCTCACTAGCTTAAGCTCCCTTTTTCATACCCTCTTAGCATTGTAATCTCAAGAAAATTCTTAGTAAACTTTCGGTCAAGGCAGGAGCCATATCCTCCCAGGGTTTTATGCCGGAGAACAAGTTGTTCAAGGGCTTTCCCTAGTCAACAAACGTCTTGTGTCCATTTCTATTCAACTTGATAGTCATTGTACCTAGATTCATATCACTTTAGTCACTTTTCCCATCATAAATATATAATTGTTGAAATTTGACCAAAACAAATGTAATGTATTATCTAGTGATATTTTAATGCAATGTATTTTATTAATTTATTACAAATAATGTAATTTATGTACTATTTCTATGCAATATAATTTATAATTTTGACTCAAATAATGCAAACAAATTGCATTATTTGTAATAAAATTAGAAAGCACGTTGTATTATATTGTCACTAGATAGTACACTACCTTTATTGAAATCGAAGTTATAATATACTCCCTCCGTCCCGTTTATAGGTTCACCATTTTGAGCATGACACGCAAATTAAGAAAAAAAGTTAATGAAGAAAGTGTTGTGAGTATAAAAGTAAAATAGGAGAGAGAATGAGTGGAGGGATTAGTAACGTTGATTGGTGTTGTGAGTATAAAAGTAAAGTAGGAGAGAGAATTAGTAGGTGAAATAGTAAAAATTCTTTGCCATTTTAGGAAAGGTGAAATTTTTAACAAAAAATCCATTTTGACAAAAGGTGAATCTTCTAATGGAACGGAGAGAGTATTGTACAAGTTGATAATTATTCCTATATGTTTCTCGTTAGTTTTCGTGTTACGATAACAGTGGCGAAGCCAAGGCAGGCTCATGGGTCATCCGCCCCCACTTATTTTAGAGTTATATCATTTTTCCCATCCTAAAGTTAGAAAAATATCATTTTTATCACTGACGACTATATTTTTTGCAAATTTGATTTTCTTAAGTTTTGAAAAAACTAGCATTATAACATAATTTTGATCCCCTTTCAACAAATTCTTGACTTCATAATATACATACTCTATCTGTCCCATTACAAAATACACACTTTTCTCATATGACGTCTCATTACAAACTATACATGTTCTTATATGTAAATATCTTATTATTTTATACTAATAATATTCACATGTCATACTTGAAGAACAATTCAATTATTATTCTCTACTTCACTTTCTCTCTTCTATCTAATTTTTCATACTCACAACACCTATTTCACTAACACTTTTTCTTAATTCTCGTTAGCGGTGTGCAAACCCGCCCATCGGCCCGCAAAGTCCGCAAGGCCCGCGCGCCGCAATATTTTCAACCCTGCTGGGCTTGACAGCTTGAAGGCCCGCGGTATCGGGCTCTTATTGTTCTACAACCCGTTAGGGCCCGGCCCGGCCCGGCTATTTCAAAACTACGTCGTTTTGTAATATATATATATATATACTCCCTCCGTCCCACCCGAATTTGGACAAAGTTACTTTACACGGAGATTAAGGAAAAGGTAAATGTTGTGAGTGTAATTTAAAAATAGGAGAGAGAATGAGTGGAGGGAATAGTAAATTATAATGGTGTTGTGAGTATTAAAATAATGTAGGAGAGAGAATGAGTGGAGAGAATAGTGATTTAAGGTTTCCATTTTGGTAGTCAAATTCGGATGACGCCCAAAAAGGAAATTTGTCCAAAGTCGGGTGGGACGGAGAGAGTATATATATATATATATATATATATATATATATATATATATATATATATATATATATATATATATATATATATATATATATATATATATATATATAATAAATTTAACACTCACAAAGTCCGTCTCTTTCAAAACTACGTCTCTTTCTCTCATCTTAATGTAATACATCTGAAACAACACTTCAGAAAATACATACTAATAATCTGTTTGCAAATCAAAATTATGTCTAAACTTAAGCCGCCAGATAATGCAACTATGGAACCACTGATGCAGGATAGCAGCACACTGAGAGTTGCCACAGATCGTAAACCTGAGGCTGCCTGATGCTTGTTTTTGCACCTCTCCTTATGACAATGATGAATGTTCAACAATACGTTTGAGTAAATAAATAGTCTTATGCATATTCAGTATTGTTGTTGTTATTGTTTCATTAAAATCTTGACCAAATGCATGGATGCACCACTAAGTGATCCACATTCATTTGGAATATCGTTCGATTAACAGTCAAAACAATATTGCAATGGCAAAAGCCACATCCAGTTGAAGAGAATTCGAGATACTCTGAACAACAAAGTGTTTTTGCAGTAAATATTGTCTAACGATATTTCAAAAACCTATGAAAGAAGGCAGTGTAAGTTATCTTCTTGGTACAACTGTAAGTTATCTTCTTGGTACAACTGGAAAAAAGGCAGTGTCAACTCAGAACACCGCCATAACCTTTCAAGCTTTCAGCAATGACATATTTCACTTGAAGCATCTTTTCTCTTGCCACGTGCGCAATGAAATAAATATGAACGAAAGTTAAAAGCTAAAATTTAACCCAAACAACAAAATATATACTAATAATCTGTTTGCAAACATAGTATCCAAGCCTTGGAATCACAACTATTAAATTCACATAAACTAAAATTTTCAAAATACAACATCTAATTTGTAAGTCCGTCAAGTTCGAGCCGGCTCAATGTCCGTTTAAAGCCCGCAAAAGCCCGTTAATTTAAGTCTGCATGAAGCCCGCTATGTTGGGCTCTTGAAATTGAAGTCCGCAACTAAATGGGTCCATACCGAACTTTGCCAAAGTCCGCGGGCTTTAGGCCTGTGCACACCCCTAATTCTCATGTTAATAACAAATGTGTAGATTGTAGTGAAACGAAGGGAGTATACTCCCTCCGTCCCATGATAATATATAAACTTGCCTTTTTGGGCGTCTCACAATAATATATAACTTTCCTAAAATGAAAAGGAATCTTTACTATTCTTTCCACTCATTCTTTCACCTACATTATTTTAATACTCACATCATCATTTTAATTTACTATTCTCTCTCCATTTTATTTTCACACTCATAACACTTTCAATATAATAATTCCTCCTTAATTTCCGTGAAAAACTCAAAAGTCTATAAATATATAAATATATGGGACGGAGGGAGTATGTTTTTTATATTTTCTTATAATTCAAGGGACTGATGCGATGCGGGGAAGTATTATAAAGTTTTTTAGTTTAAGAAAATGTACTTTTGATGGGACATAGAGTAAAATGTGTACTTCTTACGTCCCATTTTGAAAGAAATAATATTGATTTTGCATAAGAATGATGAAAAATATATAATGAAGTAAATGTTGTGAGTATAAAAAGTAAGCTATTGATGACGCCACAGCTTTTGGGGTCAGGAGCGGTTCAAGGATATCTGGCTAGGATATATTTAGTGGTTTGATGTACCTAGATCACAACACAAACAAGCACCGTTAAGGTCAAAGTTGGATGTTACTCCAACTCAGGCCCTCGGGTGTGAGAGTAAGAATACTGAGTAATAAGGCTTTGAATACCTTTGGAGTGTGTGTGTGTTTTAGGTTTAGAGAGTAAAAGAGCTTACTCAATTGTATATGGAACTTACCTTGCCCAAGGGGGTAAAGGCCTTCTATTTATAGGCAATGCCATGGTGCTTGTTGAGGTAAGCAATGAGATCGCCACAGGGGGCACTTTGGTATTTGACCGGCTACACGTGTCCGCAGCCTAATTGGTCTGTCGGGAGGGAACATTGATCGTCCAAGGGACATGGCCGAAAGGGACATGAGCCGTGTAGCCAGCTTATTGCATTAAATAGAATAGTAGGCGCCGGACCGAGCCGCATTGAATGCGTGATGGGAGCCGGCAAGTGGCTGTCGAGCCGGTAAGCTAACTTGCTCGCAAGGCTTGACATTAACCGGGAAGCAGCATGTGCCCGCGGTCAACGTTGTGCCCGCGGTCAAAGATATAAGACGCGAGCACGGTTGATGCGGGCATGACTTCATGCGGGCACGGATCCAGCGAGCAGGGTCCCAATGGTGTTCGATGGGGACGATGCGAGGAGGGACACGGTCTTGACCACAAGGGCCTATTTGTCCGCGGTCTTCCCTCCAGCGGTCTAGAAACTGCCACATCACTGGTTCCTTGGATCAGACCGAGCGCGGGCCCGGTCCAATAGATCCGGGCTCATCAATGGCCCCTAGCTCCAAGTGTGATTATTTATGGTCTGAGTGAGGAGCTACTAGAAGCTCGGTCTGCTCCAATTGCTCCTCGAGCGAGCACCAGTGTTAGCGCTTTTTGTTGTCTGTTGCTTGGCCCCATGGGCCAAAGGGAACGTTCGGGAGGCACCAGTGAGTGACACGTGGTCCCTTGCATGGCGTGCCTCCCGGTTAACAGGTGGGCCCCTTGGCAGATGAAAAGACGGGTTAGTGGTACGTCAGGGGTACGTGTCAGCCATCCAAGGGGGGTAATAAATGCAAAAGGTATTTAATTTTTCGAATTTTCAAACGTTGGAAACGGTTCATGGTCCGAGGTTGGATTTGTGGGCTAATTAATACGGGTTAACGGGTTAACCCGTATAGGTAGGCCTTATAAATACCAAACCCTTAAACCTCAAACCCTTTTTACCGTTTCCAAACCTTCAGAGAGCTTTTGAGAGAGAAATTTTGCTGCGACCTCCGTGCTACTGTTTTCCGAATCCACCTCTCAATCTTTCTCTCGTAAGTAATTGTTGGGTGCTTTTTCTTCTTCATCTCCCTCTATTTTTCTTTTCCTTTTCTGGGTTTTGAACGAAATGACCACTCGAGAGTTTGGACCCCGCCGTCCCATAGAGTTAGGAGATGGGAGCACTCCAGATCTGTTTGCTGTTTGTAAACGGACAGGGGGGATATTTAGGAAGGTAGGCCATGGGTGGCTTAGATTATCCCTTGAGTGCTTCCAGTATTTCTGCAAAAAATCCCAATGGGGGCCTTTGTCCCACCGGTTGTGGGAGGCCAAGGATAAAAGGGTAAAAGGAACGGTGATATTTTGGTGTTGGGGGATACCAAAGAGGGCCGAGAAATTTTGTGATGGGGGTTTTGTGCGGGTTTCCCGCGAGAGAGGCTCGGCTCACGAACGCCATTGAACTAGTGAGGAGAGCGATTCGCGTCCCCCGAAGTAGTTTGTGATCGGGAAAAGTGTGAACGATGGATCTGAACAAACCAATGATGCGCGGAGCACCTGGCATGGACACTGAATGACCCTTTAGATGTTACGCCCATAAGGACCATCTTTCCCCCGTTGTGCCGCGGCCCCTAGGGCGGGGACAATTGAGCTGAGCAGCAGCGAGGAACTTGACCCCCTTGACTTCGAGGTGTCTGGAACTGGTGAAGTTGAATCGGAGGTGGCCCCTGCCCGTGATGACCCCACCGGTCTCTTTGGCTCCTCGAGCTCGGAGACCGAAGAAGATGACCACGGAGAGGGGGATAGGAGGGTAGCGGGGACCTCCAAGAAGGCCGCTGAGACCACCAATATAGTGGATGCCTTCGAGAGCTCTGACTCCGAGGAGGAGGAGGAAGAGGTTGTGGCCCCTGCCCGAAACAAAGGCAAGAGGCCAGCTAGGGATGTGAATCCTGGTCGTGGCCGTAAGAAGGCCAAGGAGGTGGCCACCATTGACTGGGAGGAGGACATTTACGAGGTTTACAATGTGGACCGCAACGCCTACCGTGTCCGCACCTTAGGACATGTACATTTGAAGAATAAGGACAAACTGCGGCCAGAGACGATGGCGATGTTCGCGAGGACAATAAGGCTGCGTTTTTATGGGGCCCAGTTTGAGAATGGATTGAGGCCGCCCTGGACCCTTTCTTTTATTTCTTTACGGAGTTCAATTCCCGCTCGCCCACGCACGACTCCCAATGCCATCCGGGCCATTTGTCTCCTTCATTGCCGTGTGTAGATTCATGGGCTATGAACCTACCCCGCCGGGCTCTACGCCTACTATCGAACCAAATTCTCCGCGGCATTCTCGAGCACGAAGGCTAGGAACTACTCCACCAGACCTTCTCTCCTCCCTCCAACAAGTTTGACCAATGGAACCGGAGGGACATCCTGGTGATTGAGTCTAGATTCGGATGGCCCTTTTCCAAACCTTCCAGCCCCGTCCCTATGAAGGTGGCCGCTAGCAAATATCCGGACCCTTCCTCAGCCGATGCACTGCGCACTGCCATAGAGAGGCATCTGGCCCAGTATTTGGAGAGCGGGGAGGAGCCTGTATATGACGTGGGCGCCATAGTGGAAGATGAGCCCTTACTGATCTACTCGGGGGTGGCTCCTCGCAGGGAGGGCGCCCCACATGCCCCTGCAGTAGTGATAGAGCCGTTGCCCGCGACCACGATTGGCGGGTGCACGAACATTACCGCCCGAGGCGGATTGTAAGACTGTATCTTTGGGCGCAGAGTGCGATCCTCCCGAAATAATTGGTCTCTGATTCCTTTATAAAACTGTTGCCAATTTACTTTGCTTTTGATCTTTTGAACTGCTTTGCTAACTATTTTTCTTTCCCTCCAGAGTAGATCCTGAAGTGTACAATTTCTGATGGCTCCCATGAATGCTGCTCAACTGAAGGCCAAGAACATGAAGGCCAACAAGGAAGCTGCCCTGAAGAGGCAGAATGAGATGGGAGGGGTCCCCACCAAAGACAAGACTGTGCCTGTTGCGAGCAGGAAAACTGGGGACACTCTACCTGCTCCCAGAATTATTCTGAAAACCGGGAATCTGCCTCCACCTCCCCGGGGTCCTCCTCCACCCACTGCTCTCCGGGCATCATCTCCCGGCCGCACTATTGCCTCCGGGCATAACCAGGAGCAATCCAAGAAGAGACCTGAGAGAGATGCGGATCTGGCGCATAGGGAGAGGTCCTCCAAGACCCAGAAAGTGGGGGATACCTCTACTCGTAGCCCTCCTGCTGCTGCCACTACCCCTTCTGCTGCTCCCTCCGCCGCGGGGACAATATGCTCGGTGGCCTATCCGATTTCCTCCTTGGCCACCCGCGAGGAGGCATGGGAGAAAAGGAAGCAGGTGGGGGATGTGCCCGCCATTACTGGGGTAGACTTATATGCCCGGTCCTCCCAAAATTCTGCTGTGGGCATTGGGCTGATCAACAGGCTTTTTGCCCCTGACTTCTACCACCAGGTGGCTGAGAAGGAGAACCCGTCAGCCTTGATGGGGGATATTGGGGTTGCCCTTACTGAGGTAGGGACCTTTCTTCCGGCTTCCTCACTTAGCCTCTGATTTTCCACCTAATTCTGACTTTCTTCCTCGCAGGTGGGCAACAAGGCCATGAGGCTCCGGAGACTTGTGATGACTGTCCGCCGAGCTTGCCAAAGAACACCAAGGACATGGCGGGCAAAGTCCGCGAGCTGGAGCAGGCCCAGGAGAAGGTGGGTACTCTGAGCTCCCTCCTGGATGCCAAGGAAAAGGAGTTCGCGACCAAGGAGTCCGATCTGAAGGGCTTCCAGGAGCGGGTGACCGAGCTGGAGAAGAGCCTAGAAAGGGCAAAGGGTCAGCGGGATGAGCTCCGCGGGCACAAGAGCAAGCTTGAGCAAAGAAATGATGAGCTCGTAACCAAACTGGGAGCTGCGGAGGAGTCGGTCAAACTCACGGAGGCTAAAGCGAGATGAGCTCTCCGAGAAACCGCTACCCTTACGCAGCTTTGAGCCGGGAGAGGGAGAGGATGCCGCGCAGGCTTGCGAAGAAGCCTGTCGAGGAGTATAAGAGCTCGACCGCTCACCGCGGAGTGCCCGGCCCAAGATGAGGCCGGTGTCCAGGACACGAATCCGGAACTGCGGCCACGGGTATGTTCTCCGTGCGGCAGTTGGCCGTGATCGGCTCACCGGTTGCTACCGACGCGGAGTGCGTACCCGGCATGCGCTAGTTCCTCTGTCCGAGGACGAGGTCAGTGGTCTCGGACCTTTCGGCGCGGCCTCTACGCCTCCTGTGGCGTGTAAGTGCGCCTGGGTCGATCGCCCCGAACTGGATGCTCTGCGCTTCGGGGACAACCCTTTATCCTTGGGGGATGCCCTGGCTCAGGTTCTTCCAGGGGGGCCAGCCCTTGGAGATCTCTTCCCCGGGCGGGCAGCTCCCGCTCCAGCCTCCGCCGAGCAACAAACTGTTCCTACCACCGAGGTGACTCCGGAGACCAGCCTGCCTTCCCCAACTCCGGACTCCGAAGCGGGCACAGGGGGTGCGGCCACCGAGGAGCCAGAAGCGGGCACCGAGGGAGCGGTCATCGAGGAGCCCAAGGAGAATGCTCCCTTAGTGTAGGATTTTTGCTTTTTCTTGTTGTAGTAGACTAGGATCTCTGTTTGTAATAGTGTAGGAATTTGTAAATACTTTCTCAGTCATCAATAGAAGCATTTTTCTCTACTTGGCTCCTTTACTTTTTATCTTAATTGCTTGTCTCGTAGGCTATTTTGAGTAGTTTGGCAATTTTCGAGCACCTTAATACTTGCATTCTTGCCTATTACTTTTTCCAGCGTTTTTGACTTGCAATTAACTTTATACTCTCCTTCTGCGGGCAGCAGCTTAGTAGGCCCTTTGCCCGCATTTTTTGAGTTTTCCTAACTCTTTATTCAAAACCCTTAGGTTTTTTGTGAGAGTCAGCCTTATTCTTCTATGATCGCGTTTGTTTAGCCTTGTGGCAAACTTTGAGGCCTTAACCTCGTTTGTCTGTTTGGCTTTGTTAAACTAGTTTGATCACTCTCATCCATTTACACTTATTCCCAGCCTTGCGAGCTGTGGTGTAAGTCAAAAGTAGCCAAGGCAAGCATACTTTCATAGGGCATGCAGAAGGTGGCCGTGAGGCTATTGTCCGCGCAACAGAAAGGTAGGAGCATATTTTAGCATAGAGGCCCTTTAACCCCCTGGCATCTGTATCCCCTTATTGGAGGTTCTCACTTATTTGACCCTTTATTCAAAACTCCCTAGGGTTTTTCGTGAGTGTCTCGTGGCGATCTGGTGAACGGGCTTATATGTAGGCCTTTGTCACATACAGGCATGCGAGTAACGGCCCTAACGAGGTCCTTCGCGCAATTAGTGGGTCCGGACTTCAGGTCATTGTCCCCACTAGAGTCCGTAGGCACGGGCATCATGGCCTTTGTACCTACGTTCATCTATATCCACTTATTTTTGGTGGTGTCACGCGAGCAGGAGAGAGTCCTCCCCGCGATCATTAGTACGGATCGTTATGGATCTTTGTACATATATAGGCATGCGGATCCTTAGATCTTTGCGCATCAGTAAGTAGGAGCTCATATGTTGGCTCTTGAACTCACTGGCATCCGCACGCGGGCATCCACCTTAGCTTTTGAAATTTGGTGGGAATTGATTTTTGCATCAAAATATGATGATAACCTCTCCCTTATATATATATAGTCTATACTCCTTCCAAAAAATTACAAAGACTTTAAAAGAAGTATCTCTTAAGGTGGTCGCTATTCCAGGCGTGCTTAAGCTCTTCTCCCTCTTTTGGTCGCAACATATAGGTACCCTCTTTGACTATCTTTGTGACCTCATATGGACCTTCCCATTTCGGGGACAGCTTGTTGAAACCAGGTTGGGTCCCTCGGACCTCTACGCTTCGAGTACCCGCTCAACTGAAAAACTCCTCTTATTTACTCTTTTATCATGGTGCTTCTTCGCTTCTGTTTGTAGTTCACCATTTTTTCATGTGCCCGCATTCTCTTTCCTTCGAGATCGTCAGTGTCACACCTTCGTTTGCCTCGTTTTGAGACTCGTCGAAGTATGTGACTACGTACGAGGGTAGGGCTACCTCAACCGGAGCCATTGCCTCGACCCATACGTGAGCGAGAAGGGAGTTTCTCCCGTTGAATTTCTTATTGTGGTGCGGACAACCCATAATGCGATCCGGAGCTCGTCCAACCAACGTCCTCCTCGCCCTTCCAAATTTTTCTTTAAGGCGGTTAGGACTAGCTTGTTCGCGGCCTCGGCTTGACCATTTCCACGAGGATAGGCAATCTGCGGACTTACGGTGTTGCACCTTCATTCTCACACATTCGCAGTGAATTTTGCGGAGAATTGGGTGCCATTATACGAAATTATTGCTCGGGAACCCCAAATCGACAATAGATGTGGTCGTGGACAAACCGATAGTGTTATCCTCGGAAATAGTGGCCAAGCCCTTTGCTTCCGTCCACTTGGTAAAATAATCCACGGCCACCACGGCATACTTGATGCTTCCTCTAGCAGTTGGAAATGGTCCAATAAGATCTATCCCCCACGTATCAAAGCGGCCACGATGGTACTACCAAAGTCCGCTTCTGTTGATGGTAGTCTAGGGATGTCCGCAAATCTACGGCACTTATCACATTTTCTAACATACTCCCGCGCATCCCTTCTCATTTGTGGCCAAAAGAATCCTTGGAATTTGATCTTGTGCGAGAGGGTGCGAGCACTGGATGTCCGCCACAAACTCCTTCATGAACCTCATAGAGTAAGTTGGTGACCATGTGAGTTTTAACACATCTTAGTAAAGGCTTGGTGAATGATCGCCGAAAAGCACCCCATCGAGGACGAGGTATTTCGCGGACACCGTTACGATGGCTCTAGCCTTTATCGGGTCCTCGGGGAGAGATTGCTTCTCGATGTAATCCTTCATTTCATCCACCCAGTCCCTTACTTGATCCTCAATATTGTTTATCCGTATTCGATCTATAGCAGGTCTCTCCGTGAATTCAATCCGGCAATTTGTCTCCAACTCACCAATTTCTTGCTCGGTTATTCTTGAGAGGAGGTCGGCCTTCCACATTGTCCTCTCTCATGACTTGGTTCACTCATAGTAAGTGAAATTTTTGATGAGGGTTTTTGCAAGGTCACAAGATCTTGAGTTAGTACCGGGTTGATAGTATCATACTCCCCTAATTTGATTAACTATGAAGCCGAGAGTCACTTTATTGATCTCAATATTCGAACTCCCAAGTCTCTTGCCAATTCCATGCCCGCTATAATCGCTTCATATTCGGCTTGATTGTTTGATGCCTCGAACTTGAATCTCAAGGCCCTCATGAATTTCTCCCAGGTGCCATCGTAAGTATGCCCGCTCCACTGATTAACTTGCTTGCGGAGCCGTCCACATATAAAGTCCACACCTCTTACGGACGCTCCCTTGTTTGAACAATTTACTGTGCTCGGGCTTTTTGGGTCATCTTCGATTACGCTCGCTTTCTTTTTCCGAGGTCGTCGTCCGCCAATTTGAATGATGATTCTACTACAAAATCAACTAAGGCCTGCGCTTTGATTGTCTTTCTCGGGAGTAGGTGATCCGGAACTCGGTGAGCTCTATAGACCAAGCTAGCATTCTCCCCGAGGGACTCTGGTTTATGTAAAACCTTTCTAAGCGGGGCCTCGGTTAGTACGGTTATAGGATGTGCGAAAAGTAGGCTCTTAATTTTTCGAAAGCGAGATACAAGCAAGGCGTAAGCTAACTTTTCTATATTAAGATAACGCCCCTCTACGGCGGACAAAGTGCCTTACTTACATAATAAACCGGTTTTGGGAGTTATTCTCCTCCCCTTACAAGGACACCAAGCACGCGTATCAAGAACGGCTAAATACGTAAAGAGCTCTTCTCCGGACACCGGCCGCCGAGTAGAGGTGGCCGCCCGAGGTATGTCTTGACTTCTTCAAAGCCCGATGGCACTCGGTGCTCACGTAAATTCATGACTCTCTTCCCCCTTTGAGAGTTTTGAAGAAGGGAGGCATCTCTGCCGACCGCGAGATAAAGCGGCGAGTGCGGTGATGCGACCGTTGAGTTTTTGTACATCCTTCCACGCGAGGCGGGAGGTTTCATGTCTAATAGGGCTGGATTTTCTCTGGATTAGCCTCTATCCCTCTTTGGTTGACCAATGAATCCGAGGAACTTGCTCCGCCTTGACCCCGAAAGCGCACTTAAGGGGGTTTAGCTTCATCTTTGTTATGGCGCAAGTTTTGAAGGTTTCCTCCACATCGAGCTCGTGGGAGTTTTCCTTAGTTTTTATGACCATGTCGTCAATGTAGGCCTCAGTTTACGCCTAGTTGGTTTTTAAAGACCGAGATTGACCATGCGGCGATATGTGGCTCCTGCATTCTTTAGCCCAAAGGGCATCATAGTGTAGCGGTATGTCTTGCCGCAGCAATGAAGGCTACGTGAGCGGACATCTTCGGGAGCCATGCGGATGCGGTGGTAGCGGAGTAGGCATCAATGAAGCTTAGAACTCGTGTCAGGCTATAGAATCCACCAATACGTACATGCGAGGAAGAGGGAAGCAATCCTTGGGGCATGCCTTGTTGAGATCGGTGAAATCAACGCACATCCTCCACTTGCCATTGGATTTCTTAACCATGACCACATTGGCCGGCCATTTGGGGTAGGAAATCTCCTTTATTATCCCGCTTTTAGCAACTTTTCCACCTCTTCCTTGATGGCAATCTCTTTCTCAGGGAGAAATATACGGATTCACGGTGAATGTTTTTGAAGGAGGGGTCATCGTTGATTTTATGGAGGATCACGTCCTCGCCGATGCCTTGCATATCTTCCACCCTCCAGCGAACACATCGCAATTTGCTCTAAGGAACTCAATAAGTATCCTTCTTTCCTGTTGTGAATTTCGGCCCAACCTTAGCTTGTTTGCTCGGGGAAGTGGGGATTGATTACCACCTCCTCGAGCTCGTGGAATTAGGTTGAAGGTCGTGATTTCACGATTGTGCGGGGAGTCAATTACAATAGTTGGGGGGTTGACACGAGCTTCGGTTAGTGTTGCCCATTGAATATATGATATCACGGTCAATTTCCCCCTGTTCCTCGATCAATATAACCTCCTCAAAGGGCGGCCATTTGCTTTGATTTTCGCTCATCTTGAGCTCCACCTTTGTGGAATGGAAAGAAAGCATGCCAATTGAGTACGGGTGGCGGCGGGAGTGTAAGAGCTTTCCCACTTTTTGACTTGTCCTCGCTCTTTCCCTCTATTATTTTGTCCTCGCCCTCTATCTGCGGGCGGGAGGTGCAGCCTTCTGTTTCTTTCCTTTTTTTCCTCCAAAGGTGCTCGGAGGAATCTCCCGGGCTGGTTCTTGATGGTAGCAACCCCGCAGGGGTGTTAAATTTCACCCTTTGGTGGGGACGGACGCAACTATTCCCAATTCGGCCCGAGCAGACGCCGAGAATGGCATTGTATTGGGAAGGAAGATCGACCACCATGAAAGTTATCTTGGCCGTCTTACGCATGGGTTTTCCCCAATAGCTACGTCAAACACAATCGTCCCTTTACCCTTACGGCGTGGTTTGTGAAGCCTTCAAGCATGCCCGCATATGGAGTGAGATGTGCTTCCGTCATTCTCATTCCAATCAAAGTATGGTAATAGAGTATGTCGCGGGCGGCTCCGGTATCTACCAACACACGGCCTTATGTTTGCCGGTTGATTCTCATTACGAGGGTGAGTGGGCGTGTGGAATGAAAAAGGGTGGAGGCAAGTTCACTCCTTTTGAACCCAATTTCTGCTCTTCCTCCGGAGCCGGGGCGGGGATGGAGAAAACCTTCTCTAATGTCCGAATTTGGAGGGACAAGCGCCTACTAGAGGAGGTTCCTCCCCAATGAAGTTAATGTCATAGTCCCCAAAATCGTCATCGTTATTATCTCTTTCATTCTGTCTGGTCCCCGCGTGTGTCGTGCCCGTGCCGATCATTGTTATTGGGGCGGTATTGTTTCCTTAACCCACTTGGTTAGCTCCCGTTATTGATTTTACGCTGGATTACTCGCTTGGTGGAAACAATCCTCGATTCCGTGCAGTGGTCGTTGTGAAACTCACAAAAATTTAAGTCTACTCCTCTCATTTGGCTTTGAAGCATGGGGGAGGAGCAGGGAAAGTCCGAGGCTCTCATGATCACCACCCTTGGGTCGGTGAGCTGCGTGTAAAGCTGTTTCGGCCACGGCCTTTTTGAGCCTTTCGATCCCACGGCCTCTACATTTTTGCCACGATTATTGGTATGAGCGAGGCTGCAGGGTGGTCTCCTGGACTTGGCTTATCCTTTCCTTCGCAGAAGCTCGTGGAGCGGGCACACTAGGCTCTTCGGCGGAGGCAATGGCCGAGGCCCTTTCATACATTTCCTCCGGCGATTTAGGTTTCTTTGGAGGCAAAATTCATTTTTGAGGAAGGAGGAACCGAGGCCGCCCTCAAAACATAGTACGATATCTCCTCGTCCAGGTCCACAATCTCCTCGCTCACCTTCTGAACCGGGATATATAATCTTTTGTAGGCTCGTTTGGTGCACCTTCACACGGACAAGATCTGTCTTTGGTCTAGCGGGCACACGCTGCTCCGGCAAAGGCATTGAGGAAGAGAACTACGGGCGGGCGGAATATTTGGATACACGGCTGAGGGCTAGCATCCAAGATAGGGCTTTGCCGGTGAAATGGTCGCAGCCTAAAGCTTTGCATATCACCGACTCATCCGCGGAGAATAAAGCCATCGGCCCTCAAATCTTCCCATATGACTCTTGGCATTTTGGATCCGTCATAGGTGTCCATCTCGGGGGGTTTGCCTCTTACGGATCGGTGCCCGCGCAATTTTATCGGCGAAGGCGTCCGTGGTGCGGCCACGCTTTTGGGCAGCCTTCGATGGGTTTCCGCATCTTCTTCATGAATTCCACAAACTCGGGGCTCACGATCATCAACCTTTTGCTTTTTAGCTCGTGGAGCCACGGCCTTCTCCTTGGCCTGAGCCAAGTGGTCCTGGCTTCGACTTCGCACGGCGATTTGACTGTGCCTCTTCCCCTATTTCCTCGCTATCATCTACATGCACCACGCTCCGTCTGGCCGGCTGTCCGCGCTCAAGGGCTAGGTCACCCCGGTTTGCCCCCACAACTTGACTAGCAAGCGAGTTAGCGGGAGCTCGTTGGGAGAACCTTTGTGACCCTTGAGGGAACTGTAGCCCTCCATTGGCCTCTATTTCAAACATTTCCATCTCCGCGTCTTTGATGGCCATGGCCTCCGCGACCAGTTTGGACTTGGAGGCTAGGATTTCCTTTCTTCTCAGGATTTGTTCTGGGGAAAGTGGGGTGGTTAGATTGGTATTTTTCATGTGAGCTTGGGGAGTTTTTGGGCTAGTGTTTAGTAGGGCTTGGGCTTTCTCAGCACGGGCTTCCTCGGTTAACCGGTGTAGAACTCGTTGAGCTGGGGATTTTTGAGGCTGAGAATGGGCCCCCATTCTGTTGAAAACAGAGTTGGTTTGCCTTTCCCTATTGATGTTGGAGGGTTCGGCTTGGTTTTCCTCCTCTATGGTCAAATGACATGCATTTTTCAGAATTTGAGACATGTCTCAGAAAGACGAAAATAACTGAAAAGAAGTGTCTTTTGGCAGTCAGTTGTTTAGACTACAAGGTGTGTCTGAAAACAAAAGTTTTAAACGGGAAAAACTTAGTGATGTAAAAAAGAAGAGCCTTTCGGCCTTGAATTTGTTTAGGACACGTGAGGTGCCGTGAAAACAAAAGATTTTTAACAAGAAAACGAAAGAAAGTCGAATTCCTAAGAATGGAACCACCGATGACGCCACGGCTTTTGGGGTCGGGAGCGGTTCAAGGATATACTCGGCTAGGATATATTTAGTGGTTTGATGTACCTAGATCACAACACAAACAAGCACCGTTAAGGTCAAAGTTGGATGTTACTCCAACTCGGGCCCTCGGGTGTGAGTAAGAATACTTGAGTAATAAGGCTTTGAATACCTTTGGAGTGTGTGTGTGTTTTAGGTTTAGAGAGTAAAAGAACTTACTCAATTGTATATGGAACTTACCTTGCCCGAGGGGTAAAGGCCTTCTATTTATAGCAATGCCATGGTGCTTGTTGAGGTAAGCAATGAGATCAGCCCTAGGGGCACTTTGGTATTTGACCATTCTACACGTGTCCGCATGACTAATTGGTCTGTCGAGGGAGGGAACATTGACATCGAGGGACATGGTGAAAGGGACATGAGCCGTGTAGCCGAACTTATTGCATTAAATGTAATAGTAGGCGCCGGTGAGCCGCATTGAATGCGTGATGGGGGAGCCGGCAAGTGGCTGTCGAGCAGTAAGCTAACTTGCTCGGTAAGGCTTGACATTAACCGGGAAAGGCGATGTGCCGCGGTCAACGTTGTGCCGCGGTCAAAGATATAAGACGCGAGCACGGTTGATGCGGGCATGACTTCATGCGGGCACGGATCCAGCGAGCGGGGGTCCCAATGGTGTTCGATGGGGACGATGCGAGGAGGACACGGTCTTGACCACGAGGGGCCTATTTGTCCGCGGTCTTCCCTCCAGTCTAGGAAGGCTGCCACATCACTGGTTCCCTTGGACGAGCACCGAGCGCGGCCCGGTCCCAGTAGATCCGGGCTCATCAATGGCCCCTAGCTCCAAGTGTGATTATTTATGGTGCGAGTGAGGAGCTACTAGAAGCTCGGTGCACTCCCGGTTGCTCCTCGAGCGAGCACCAGTGTTAGCGCTTTTTGTTGTCTGTTGCTTGGCCCCATGGGCCAAAGGGAACGTTCGGGAGGCACCAGTGAGTGACACGTGGTCCCTTGCATGGCGTGCCTCCCGGTTAACAGGTGGGCCCCTGTGCAAACAGTGTTTGTGAATTAAGCTCTGGGACGGAGGGAGTATAATATAAAATGAAAATTTGAGTTTTTTCGAGAGAGAGACTATGTGTCCGCTCCCGAATTTTAAAGGAAGAAAAAAGAAAGGAAGAGGAGAGAAGAGAAGGAAATTCAATATTTTCAAGACATGCTCCTAAGTTAGGAAGGAATAGGAAGGAAATTAAAGTAAATTACATTTATACCCTTAATGAAAGAGAAAAGAATGTTATATTTGAAGGGTAAAATAGGTATAACAAAAAGAATTGTTAATGAAATTTGCTTTCCTTCCGATTCCTCCCACTTTTGGAAAGAAAGTGTAGGAGGAAAAATCCATAAAATTTTTCTTTCTTTTCCTTCCACTTCTTCCCTTAAAAAACTCGGGAACACACCTTGGGAGGAAAATTTATTAGATTTCCTCCCACTTCATTTCCTTTCTCTCATTTTTTAAACTCGGGAGCACACCCTAAGAAAGTACTCCCTCCGTCCCAGGTGAGTGTGAACCAAAATTTTTGGCACACAAATTAAGGAAAAGTAAGAGAGATAAATAGTGGAAGGAGGTATTTGCGAGTATAAAAAATTAAATAGGAGAGAGAATGAGTGGGAGGAATAGTAAGTTGATTGGTGTTGTGAGTGTAAAAATAAAGTA
Organism: Adenophora triphylla var. japonica; assembly: GCA_022495995.1. Lineage (NCBI taxonomy): Eukaryota > Viridiplantae > Streptophyta > Magnoliopsida > Asterales > Campanulaceae > Adenophora > Adenophora triphylla. The sequence goes on along the minus strand of JAFEMH010003245.1, from coordinate 220,770 downwards.
TGAGAGAGAATGAGTGAATGAAATAATAAATATTTTTTGTCATTTTGAACAGTCTACACTCACGTAAAACAAACAAAAAAGAAAATAAATTCACACTCATATGAAATATGAAACGGAGGGAAGAGTTATTAGGGAGAGAGGGGAGTGTAGGCTTTAAGTAGCATAACACCTAGAGAGAAAAACGTGTTTTAAAGGCAAGCAATTGTACGGCGTCGTACAAGAGACACCACAGTGCCACACAACGACTGCTCAAGCTGCGGACACTGCCCTCCCTGTTTCCCTATTAAACCACTACTCATACCCCACAGATATGCTTGCTTGTACTCCCTCCGTCCCACCAATTGCTTCACCCTTTTTCTTCGGCATGAGAATTATGGTAATGGGAGGGAAAAAAAATGTTGTGAATGTAATTTGAAAATAGGAAAGAGAATTAGTGGAGGGAATAATGAATTTGAAAAGTATTGTGAGTGTAATAGTATTTAAGGAGAGAGAATGAGTGGAGAGAATAGTGAAGATTCTTTACCAAAAAAGGAAAGGTGAAGCTTCTAACGGGACGCCCTTTTGGGTAATTAGTGAAGCTTTTATTGGGACGGAGGGAGTATATCTTTGACATAAAATAAAATAAATTAATTAGTACTCCTTTTCCGTCCCGTTTAATGTTTTTAGTTTAACTTGACACGAAGTTAAGAAAAATGAAATATTATGAGTATAAGAAATAAATTAGAAGAAAGAAAGTGGGTAGAGAGTTTTTGTTGTGAGGATCACAAGTGGGTCTCATTACATATTTTAAGTACTAAAGCAACTAATAACCTTAAATTGAAACAAATTAAAAAAAAATAAACAAAATTAACCGAGACGGACGGAGTATAAGTGATAACTCTAATTTCCTAACAAAATTATTGGTACTTTTTTTTGTGCATTTAAGACTATAAAATTGTTTATTGTAACCACTAACACTAATAATTATCAACTTATATAATGTATACTCCCTCCGTCCCACATTTTTATAGATTTTTGGGTTTTGCACGAAAATTAAGGAGAAAATATTATATTGAAAGTGTTGTGAGTGTGAAAATAAAATAGAAGAGAGAATGAGTGGAGAGAATAGTAAATTATAATGGTGATGTGAGTATTAAAATAATGTAGGAGAGAAAATGAGTGGAGGGAATAGTAAAGATTCCTTTCCATTTTAGGAAAGTATATATTATTGTGGGACGCTCAAAAAGGAAAGTTTATATATTATCATGGGACGGAGAGAGTATACGTTTCGATTTCAATAAACAAAGTGTATTACTTAATAACAATATAATTAATAACAATATAATGCATTTACTTAATAACAATATAATTAATAACAATATAATGCATTGTAATTTCTAATCTTGTTACAAATAATGTAATAAGATTACATTATTTGAGACAAAATTATAAACTACGTTGTTAAATGAAAATAGTACGTATATTACATTATTTTAAATAAATTGATAAAGTGTACATTAATGTGTCACTAAAAAATACATTATATTGATTGTAAAAAGAGCAAGTTTTGGGAGAAACTAGTTTTTCCATAAATTATAAAAAGTCCACTTTTTTTCTACTTGCAAGTAGTTAGTGAATATTTAGGAACAGTTTATAAAACAGGACTTTCTATAACTTAAGAAGAAACTAGTTTTCCCCAAAATCTTGTGTTGTAAAAATCATGATGAAAGTACGATTCATATTTTGGTCATTCACCCATACTGATATCAACTAATTGAGTTTAATCAAAATTTTATGAAATGATTATATTCATAAAACTTTTAAAAATATTATTATTCGTATTTTGTAGGATATTAATTAAAATTAAAAAAAAACATATATACAACGAAACGCTTTGGGATCAATATATAGTTCAACCACATAACAGTTGATAGTTATTACTCCCTCCGTCCCAAACTAACATACCCATTTTGCCATTTTGGGCGTCCCATAATAATATATCACTTTCCTAAAATGACAAAGAATCTTTACTATTCCCTCCACTCATTCTCTCTTTTATTTTACTTTTATACTCACAACACCAATCAACTTTACTATTTCCTCCACTCATTCTCTCTCTTATTTTACTTTTATATTCACAACACTTTCTTCATTACCCACTTTCCTTAATTTCCACGCCAAACAGTAAAGTAATGGGGTACATTAGTTTGAAACGGAGGGAGTATTTCATAATTCATAGTAACATTAGCTATTTCATATAATATGTGTGTTAAATTTTAGCTTAGTTATTTAAAAGTCCCTAAATAAAAATGAAATTTTAAAAAAGGACTCTATATGTTTTTTATTTCTCTCGGGTCCAAAAGTTTAAATTTTATTTCTTGTTTATAGATTTTATGTATCATAGTTTTTTTAAGTTTGATAGTCATGTATCAAAAACAAAATTATCTCCTTATGTGAGGGCCTTTGATTTTCCTCCTTATGTGAGGGCCTTTGATTTCCTCCTTATATGAGGGCCTTTGGTATTTTGTGTATTGTATTTGTTGTTGCTAGTAGATTTTCGTTTGCATATCTCAATCATATACTCGACAAGGATAATGAATTGGTTGTCGAACCGGTTGCCTCTCCTTCGGACAACAACGCATGAGATTTATGTTTGGTAAGAATTCTGATCAATTTTGGGCTTGTGCAAAGTTGTATGGCGGTCATTTGGAAGTCTTCTAAGAGTGTATCAATCAAGGTTCTCGGCGATGGTCGTTATCCTGTTTGATCTCCTGTCCTAATCTTGCGGCGTCGCAGCTGGATTCACGAAGAATGTCGACGATTTCTAGTTCTCTTCTTCACAAGTTCTCCCGAGTTCTCTCTTTCTCTTCATGTCACACTAACAACATTTGCAAGTGTTCGTGAGTTCATCAAGTGTATTTGTAGGTGCCAACAAGTGGGTTTGTAGGTGCCGACAAGTGATGTTAAAAAAAAGTAAGGAATAATGTTAAAGAGTGCATGTTATCGAGTGAAGCAGTTGCATTAAAGAATGCCAACATTAGTATAAAAGAGTGCTAGTGCACGTCTAAAAAAGTGTCAACGTCAGTTTAAAAACGTGTTAGTACACGTCTAAAAAAGTGACAATGCGCGTCTAAAAAAGTGCCGGTGTAAAAGAGTGTCAGTGTTAGAGTAAAAAATGTCAGCAGTAGTGTAAAATAGTGTCAGTGCATGAATTATTAATTGATAGTGTAAAAGAGTGTCACTTAAAGTAAAAAAAAAAAGTCAGTATTGGTATAAAAAGTGTCTGTATATTTATTATTAAGTTTCAGTGTAAAACAGTATCATTGTTGTTAGTGTAGGAAAGACAGCCAACGAGAAAAGTCAGTGTGTCTAAATGTCAGCGGCAAAAAAATGATTTTATTCTTAAGTTCAGAAAAAAATTAGTTTTTTATAAAATTAAATTTATTCTAAATTCCAAAAAATGAAAGAGGAAAAAATAAAATAGAAAAAGGAAAAGAAAAGAACAAGAAAGAAAGAAAGAGAAAAAAGGTTATTGCAGGTCTTGTACTGTACTATAGGGACACAATAGTGGGAAAGAAGGAGAGTGGTATAAATACATATCATCAAGTGAGGCAGTGATCAACCAACCTCTCCCCCATTGCTCTTCATATCTCTCTCTCTCCGTCGTCGTCACCGGGTTTTCATTTGCCCCCTCCCTTGTCCCCGCCGTCCACGGCAACTTTTTTTTACAATACCCCTACCATTATTTCCCACACCCTCTTTCAATTTCTTCTCAAGAAAACAGTGTGTGTGTGTGTGTTTTTTTTCAAGGGAAATGGCTAAGTCTGGGTGTAATGTCCCAAGTTCTAGCCGTAAAAATGGTCAGCCCTCTTCAAGAAACAAAGGTGACTAGCTAGCCTTATCTTCCTTTTTTTTTCTTTCCTGGTAAAAATTGCTATTAATTTTTATTTTATTTTCAGTTTACAGAAATGGAGGTTGGTGTTTTGCTCTGTTCTATGTATGCATGGAAAGATTATGTAGGCCAGTGTTGTTTCCTCAGATTATATTTTTATATTCTATCAAGAATCAAGAACAGCATTTATTTTGACATTAAAAAGCTAATTTTTTAATTTTTTAATCATTTATTTTGGGATGAAGGGAGTACTTATTTATTTTTAGTTATTTATTTGTTGACTTATCAGTGATTTTTTATGTTAAATATCCTGGCGAACAGCCTCTTGGCAATTGTCAGAGAAAGACTCTAGCAAATGGTTCCCTCTCCCAAACCCCGCAAGGCGGGGAGCGCTTGGCGCACCGGGGTTTGCCCTTTATAACGAAAACGAAGAGTCAATCTATTTTTTAGTAATTTCTGACAAAAATTCTAGTTATTGTTTGATTTTCTCTTGATTTCTGTCAGATTAGATTTTACAAGGGTTTAATCTGTACAATTTATATTTGTAGTTCTAAGCTTTATGGCAAATAGCAGTGCTCTCTTCCATGGTTCAAGTTTCTCAGGCAGGAAATAAGGTCTTATTGTAAAAAAAATACCCTTTAAGCCTTTTAAAATTCATTTTATTTTGGTTCTTAGGTAAGGAGATTGATCTAAATAGACAACTATGGCTGGCCTGTGCTGGTTCCCTGGTTCAAGTTCCTCGGGCCGGAGATAAGGTCTTCTACTTCCCTCAAGGTCACATTGAACAGGTTTGTGATATCTCCACCTAAAACTTTGTCACATTCACCCGGATTTCCCGTTCACACGTTGCCAATAATCGACAAAAATCCTTTACGCACCTCGCTTTTATTAGTCGGTGTGTGTGAACTGTTGCTGGATTATGTCGCGTATCGCAAAGTTCCAGAAAGGGTCATTGAAGTTGGTTCAAAAGTCTGTAATGATGTTTAATTGATAATCTTCCACGTGTTATCGTGTAATTATGTAATCTAGGCTAGATCACGACATGGCGTGTGGGACATAGCGAAATTGATCATCGTACCTTTTAATGTTACGTACTATATAAAATTGCATAAGAAAAAGGGCAACCTAGTATTACAAGAGCTTCCACTATGCGTGGAGTCCGTGACAAAATAGAGTGACTTATCTATATACACAACTAGTTTTCTACTTCCCACAAGGTCACATTAAACAGGTTTATGACCACTCCACTTAATTCATTGTCGCATTCACCCGGATTTCCGGTTCACACGTACCCAAAAATCGACAAAAATCCTTTACGCACATCATATTAATCGGACGGTGTGTGTGAACTTTTACTAAAATTCTGTCGCGTATCACGCTCGTCAAGAAATGGGTCATTGGAGTTGGTTGAAAGTCGACCCAAAAATTCTTAATGATGCTTAATTTATAATCTTTCACATGTTATAGTGCAATTATTTCGTAATCTAGTCTAGATCACGACATGGCGTATTGATCAATGTACATTTTATTGATATGTACCATATAAAGATTACATTAAAAAAATGACAACCTGGTGCTACAAGATCTTCTACTATGCGTGCAATACAGGAAAGGGTCGGACCCACATGGGCTTATTATTATCGATTCTTCTGCTTTTGTTGTAGGTTGAGGCGTACATGAATCAAGATAGCAATTTTGAAATGCCAATATACAACTTACCATCTAAAATTCTCTGCAAGGTGGTCAATATTCAGTTAAAGGTAGCCCAATCGCTTAAAGTTCTTCAACTTTTACAAACCATTTTGTTTACGCTGATGCCAGTTAAGCTTTCTAGAGTTTTTTTTTTTTTTGATCGACGTTCTTGAACCTAACATGCAGGCTGAAGCTAACACCGACGAAGTGTTTGCTCAGATTACTTTGCTTCCAGAGGTATAGTATTTCAAGCCTCTTCTATCAAATATTTTTAAAACTATGTTCTCTTACTTTCTCATATTGTAATGCTCCAGGCGCGAATCCAGGATTTTGGAACCGCGTGGGCTTGATATTTAAAAAATATTGTAAACAATAATAACAGTGAAAAATAACTTCATATATAAAAAAAAATTACATATAGTGGGTGACTTAGGTAAATTTTTTTTTTTTTGTTTGACGTGGGCTGGAGCCCACATCAAAAAAGGCTAGATCCGCCCCTGGTAATGCATTTTCTGCAAGCTTCTGAACTGTATATGTCTGCAATTTTTGGCATTTTTTTGTGGGAAGAAACTACTTCTGAGGTTTCAGCTTCTGAACTATTTACTTATGGGTGCAAATTTAATTATTTTTCTTTTCGGGGTATTGTTAGAGTGAAGAAACTGTTCTTGAGGATTCTACGTCTAAATCAAAGACTCGGAAGGGCTTTTTAAGGTCCTTTAGCAAGAAACTAACTCCATCTGACACGAGCACACACGGTGGATTCTCTGTTCTCAAGCGACATGCTGATGATTGTTTTCCACCCCTTGTAAGTGGCACTTCATAGCAATTTTTATCTACAACCTCCGTCCCATTCAATTTTGTTCTTGATCAAGAGCAAATTTCAATTCTTTTTTTATAAGTTCTTCTAAGAATAAGCTAAAATTATATCGAGTCCCCTGAGATGGAATCAAATTGTGGCTGCAGGACATGGATCAAGAACCCCCATCACAAGAATTGGTTGCAAAGGATTTGAATGGAACAGAGTGGATTTTTCGCCACATATATCGTGGTATTGATTATTTTTTACTCTTAATTCGTCAAAACTCTAAGCCAGTGTCTTGTTCGGAGTTCTGTTAAAAGCATTACTCGTAAGCACTTTTTTCTCACTTGCAAATGCAGGTCAGCCGAGGCGAAACTTGATTACCTCTGGTTGGAGTCTATTTGTGAATGCGAAAAAGCTTGTTGCTGGAGACACAGTACTTTTCTTCAGGTTCTATCTTCCTCTCTCAACAAACACACACATTTATAAACAAAAATGGGGTTTTATTAACGAGTGACATGATCTATTACAAGTGTGACACTTGAAAGTGCATTTGGTGGGAAACGAACTCCTGTCCTTTCACGCGCACATACACACTCCGTTTCAACATACTCCTCCGTCCCTAAACGATGTTCCTTTTTGACTATTCAATCTTTTTAAAGGATGGCCATTTGCTTCACTAACCATGTTGTGTTTATGCACTTTTAAGTCCAAATTGTAGAAATAGGAACAACTTTTTGGGACAATTAAAAGTGGCATATCGGAACACCATTTTCGGACGGAGGTAGTATATAGAAAGACTTGCGGGGAACAATTTGTGTTGGAAGTAGTAGTTGAGAATAGACTAATGCTAAGCGCATATTTTGCGTCTTTATTAGAGGAGAAGGTCGAAAACTACTTGTTGGGGTCCGCCGAGCAAGTAAACCACAAAACACAACACCAACATCTTTCATATCTAGCCTCAGCATGCAACACGGAATATTAGCCACTGCATTTCATGCCATGTCAACTGGAAGCATGTTTACTGTCTATTACCGCCCTTGGTAAACTTCTTCCTCCTCCCACACTTTCTCTCTCTGCCCATTTTTTAATTGTTTTTTTTTTTTTAATTAATGAATGCCTTAACGTTAAGCACGGACATACCACAGGTCAAGTCCGTCAAGTCCAGGTGAATTCATAATCCCGTACAATCAGTACGTGAAATCAGCTGAGATTGGTTACTCATTTGGAATGAGATTCAGAATGCAGTTTGAAGTTGAAGACAACTCTGAATATAAGTGCATAAAGTAAGTTCTTGGACTTTGTGGATCTGGTATCAGTGCAGTTCAACTACACAAAAGTCAAAATTTGTTCAAATCTCAACCGTTAGATCGTTCATTATTTAAGGGTATAATTGTCTTTTGATCCCACCAATAGGGGTCACCCATTTGTGAAAAATGTAATCTGAACTGTTGAGCTTTTGGACCTCTATGCAGTTGAACTGCATAGGCCCCCCAAATCCTTAGTATTTCGCCTACTCATTGCAACTCTTGAAAATTGTCATCTGAACTGAACTGGATTGTCTGACCAGAGCGGCTGGTAAAATAGTTGGCGTCGAAGATGTTGATAATCTTAGGTGGCCTGATTCAGATTGGAGAAAGCTCAAGGTGACAATCTCTCTCTCTCGCACACACACAGTTACATGTATGACACAACACGTAGAGTTCATCTGATACATAAACTTTCGACGTTTTTGACTAGGTGAAATGGGATGGCATATCAGATGCACATGCACCCGATCTTCCGGAGAGGGTTTCTCCTTGGAGCATTGAACTTCTCAATAGACACAAGATGAAACAACTACCCATTACACCCAATTTAAAGAGGTCATTTCCCTTTGACCCCTCGACTCCCAATGTCCCTTTTCAGGTCTTGCAAGGTCAAGAAACCAGAGCAGGCGAGAATCCTCCTAAACGGGTGCATACTAACTTCTGTGCACCCGAATTTGCATCCACCCTAAAAAACAATGAAGTACGTAAACAGTTGACTTTCTCAGAAGTCAACTTTGTTCCTGAACCCCCAAATCCTCCAGCTGAAACAAGTAATAACAGCCCTAAGTTCATGCTCTTTGGGGTCGATATTATGAATGGCGCCACGCCATCTCAGTCAAGTACGGTTGGAGATGCAAACAAGAGTAACTGTATAAAGATAGTAAAGTACGGGAATGTCCTTGTGAGATCAATTAATCTTGCCTGTTTCGATGGCTACGAGGAACTTGTGCTTGAAGTTGACCATAAGTTTGACTTCAAAGGAACGTTGAGAGATGGGAGCAGCGGTTGGCATGTCACGTACCTGGATGGTGAAGGTGATATGATGCTTCTTGGAGATTATCCTTGGCCGTAAGTACATATTATTATTGTCGCTAGTACTACCTCCGTCTCAGTTTTATCGGCCATATTTGACTTTTTTTTATCTATACAAGTGAAATTTGACCAAATATTAATGTCAATCTAACTATTCTTATGAAGTTCTAAAAATTAACAAATTACGCTCATCGCAACTGCATAATGTTCTATATATATGTGCAGGGAATTTAGGACGACGGTGAAAAAGATGTTCATTTATCCGGCAGAAGACTCGGAGAATGTGGGGCCAAGCTCTTAAAATTGGTCATACATACATGGATATATATAGACTGCAGTATGTGTAAGAATGAGGAATTGGTAGAGTTTCCCTGTAAATGGTGTGGAGGGTACTTGCTGAAAAAACTTCATGACAATGTTATATACTCCCTCCGTCCCGTCCGAAGGGACACAAATTTCCTTTGTGGGCGTCCCATTTGAAATTTGAAGGGGTACAATCCAAAAATGGAAAGTTTTTTATTACTTCTTTATTTGTGAGACTCGTCATATTCACAATAAATATCTACTAACTATTTTCTACCCCACTTTCTCTTTCCTACATCATTTTTCATACTCACAACATTTACTCCATTATACACTTTTTCTCTTTCCTACATCACTTTTCTTAATCCCGTGCAAGGCAAAAATTTTGCCCCATTCGGGCGGGGCGGAGGGAGTATATTACACTGACACTTTGTTACCCTAACACTGACACTTAATATACATGCATTGGCGCTTTTTACACTGACACTTTGTCACACTAACACTGACACTTTGTTACACTAACACTGACATTAGCGGGGAAAACAAAACACGTCTTTTCTAAATTTAAGGAAAAACGCGTTTTTTTTTAAGATTTTGACAATATTATTGTGTTATTAGAAAATGTAAATCAGAAAAGAAAATGTAACTTACTAGTTACTACTATGGTGCACCCAGACCCGGATTCTAGCATTCCTCGTCCGGTATCAATATACGTCGTCGTTTCATTGAATTATTTGCAAGAAAATCTATTCCCCTTATCCAAGATCATCAAGAGTCTTTCACGCAGCTGACAATTCTTCCCACCCAAATGAAATCGTGACTCCGCCCTAAATTTTCCCGCCATAATTAGACGCCAAAATTGGGACAAATTAAAACTCCATCAACCGAAATTCAAAACATGATGATTTCTTTACCGCTAATCTCGCCAACAATGCCCCCCTCAAACTATGATTCTCCCCTAAATTCGAAGATTTACTGTGGATTCCCTAGCCCTGCTCTTAATCGGCACAGAAGCCCTCTTCTAGGTCACCGTCGTTTCGTTTCTATCCAAACGCCTCGATCTTATTCGAATACGCCTAGAAATGGAGTAGCGGAAGGAGGAGAAGGAGGAGAAGAAGAAGGACTGGTTCAAGAAGTTAGGGTTCCGGATGAGTGGTTGAATTCTTCAAAAGCCTTGGAGGTACTCATTTTTTTTTTTTTAATGTCTACATTATTGATTAATTGCTAGTTGATGGTGTGCATGTTTGAGTACATTGGAAGTTTAAGTAGATACTCCCTCCGTCCCGAAATGAATTTCCTACTTTTTTTTTGTTGTCAATACAAAAAATTAATTTGAGTAATAATTTTTTGATAATTTAACTATCTTAATGAACATCTGAAAAATGTTATTGAAAGTATTTATAATGGTGTGTTAATAACAAGTTTTAAATTTTAATTATAATAACTAAACAACCTAAATTAATTACTCAAAATACATTTGTAATACCAAAAAAATAAATAAAAAGATCATTTCAGGATAGTTGTTATGAATGGAATATTATAGAATTTTGTTAATGTCTACATTATTGATTAGATTTCTAATTGATTGTGTGCATGTTTTAATTCATTGGAAGTCGAATGAGTAGATATTTGTTATGGATGGAACTATGATTATATTATTTTGTTCTTTACAAGAACATCAATCCAAAAAAAAAAAAGGAATAAGCACGCCGTTGCCGGGGATCGAACCCGGGTCACCCGCGTGACAGGCGGGAATACTTACCACTATACTACAACGACTTGTTATTGGTTGTTTTGTTCTTTAGTCTATACTAGTGGGTAACCCGTGCTTTGCACGGGAAACTAATTTGCCAATTTTTTATATTTTGTTTTTTTTTATATTTTTATTTAATAAAGTAACATAATAATTTAGTTGTTATGGATGGAATATTATAGAATTTTGTTAATGTCTACATTATTGATTAGATTTCTAATTGATTGTGTGCATGTTTTAATTCATTGGAAGTCGAATGAGTAGATATTTGTTATGGATGGAACTATGATTATAATAGGTTATTTTGTTCTTTACAAGAACAACAATCCAAAAAAAAAAAGGAATAAGCGCGCTGTTGCCGGGGATCGAACCCGGGTCACCCACGTGACAGGCGGGAATACTTACCACTATACTACAACGACTTGTTATTACTTGTTTTGTTCTTTAGTCTATACTAGTGGGTAACCCGTGCTTTGCACAGGAAACTAATTTGCCAATTTTTTATATTTTGTTTTTTTATGTTTTTATTTAATAAAGTAACATAATAATTTTTTGTAATATAAGTACTCCCTCCGTCCCACAATACTTGACACACATTTCTATTTTGGGCGTCCCACTGATAAGTCACACTTCCTAAAATGGCAAAGAATCTTTACTATTCCCTCCACTCATTCTCTCTCCTACATTATTTTAATACTCACAACACCATTATAATTTACTATTCTCTCCACTCATTCTCTCTCCTACTTAACTATCTACACTCACAACACATCAACCTTTTTACTTTTTCCTTAATTCCCGTGCGGAACAGTAACTGTGTCAAGTATTACGGGACGGAGGGAGTATATTGTATACTCCCTCCGTCCCGCTAATATTAGCACAAACACTGTTTGCGCGGGAATTAAGGAATATGATATTTTAATAAAATGTTGTGAGTGTAAAAGAATGAGTGGAGAGAGAATGAGTGGAGGGTGTAATAAATTATAATGGTGTTGTGAGTATTAAAATAATGTAGGAGAGATAATGAGTGGGGTTGGGTGAATATTTTATTAATATAAAGTTTCCTTTTTGGGAGTGTGCGGATATTAGCGGGACGCCCAAAAAGGAAAGTGTGCTAATATTAGCGGGACGGAGGGAGTATGAATTAAGACATTTTCTTATATATTTAAGAGAATTGTGTTAAATTTTTTTTAGCTTTGGTTGTACATAATTTGTATTTATTATGATAATTGAAATTTGAATATAAAGATGAATTATTATTATTAAGAATTAAATTTTAATTGTATAGATGATTGACTTCTTTCACTCAACAATTAGTAATGTTAGTTGCTAGCAATAAAGCACATTGGTAAAAGATTGACAAATTTAATTATGAAAACAAACTCAAATGGAGAAACTCAAAACATGAAAGTTGTACATAACAAAAAATACATGAATCTGGAAGTTTTAAACTTCAGAAAATTAGTTTTGGTCAATTAAACACATGAAAACATTTAAGTCCTGAAACTGAAACACATTTTGGCATATTTTATGGTCATGCAAGATGGGTTTAAATAAATACTAAGAATATACGTAAAATCATGTGAACATCCATGAGCATACTTTTATGGGTTAAGAAGAGATTGCAATTTACAAATCTCAAAATTTTCATGTATTTATTTTACTATAATTTTTGCAAGGCACAGTAGCCCTTGATAGTGCTTCATGGGCAGATTTTTATTGCTTCAAATTTGAAGTATAAAATCAAGTCAAATGAAGGAAAAATGTATAAAGGTTTATGCAAACATATAAAGAAGAATTAGTAACAGCCAGCAAAAGTTATATATGTAATATTAAAAAAAATCATAAACAAAAACATGAACTTAAAGAAATAAAGTATAAAACAATGAATCTTACAACTTTGAACAACAACAATCTCAAAAGCATCCACATAGCTAGCTGCAAGAAATATAAACATGACAATATTAATGAAGCCCATCAATTTTCATCAACAAAATCAATCCAGAATATCGGAATATCATGCACATGAAGGTAGGAGCTGAAATACAACAAAAACCACAAAAACAAACATCCTTTCTCATATTTATATTTCATGCAAAGACCGTACGTATTCTTATATTAAAAGTGATTAAAAATTATTTATATTATTAATTATTAATTAGGGAGTTGAAGGAACGAAAACTAAAAAGATATGCACAAAATACATTCAAACATATCAAATCTTTCAAATTCTTGAATGGTTATGAACAATTAATCTTCCATACATGAATGTATACAGTATCTCTTAATAAATGAATGTCTAACCTATGACCTTTCATTTCCAAAGGAGTCTATGTAATAGTTATCATATATTATAACTATTATAATTAACTAATACTATTAATATTAATAATTAACTTATATAATAGCTATTATAATTAACTAATATTATTAATAATAATTATTACCACCTAGATGGATACAATATATTTTAGTTTTGTTTAGGATGATTTTACTAAAGTTTAGGATCATTAATCGGCTGCAGTTGTTGATGCTGCTTCAAAAGTTACAGAGTTATGCTTTTTTCTGGTTTTAGATCATTGGACCATTTTTTTTTTTTTTTTTTGAACATGACCATTTTCTAAGTTTTTACAATCATTGTTGTGAATTTTTATTTTATTTTTTTGCTTACAAGATACTTCTTCTAGCATTGTCATAGAAGTTGTGTTTCAAGAATGCTGTGTGAATGGGTTTTCTATAGTTATTAGAAGTAACTTGAAGATAGAGTTGTGTTGTTTACAACTTTGTTAAATATTGTCACTGTTTTGGTCTATATTGCTGGGGGCGGTTAATTGATGTCTACTTTTTGAAAGACGGGGAAAAATTAAGGGCATATTGTTCTCTAAAGTTTGATACATGAGAGGACTTTTGTTGTCTTTCGGTTCCTCGGCTACTGATTTAAAAAAGATATAGAAGCTCCATAACTTATGAAACACTTCAAGTCAAGCCTCAAAACCTACACTCGTACATCCTAGGATATTTGGCTCTAGGACAGATTGATCAGGCCTAGTTTTATTTTTTTGCTCAAGATTATTCTGCAAACACAAGCGAAAAAATGTGTTGTACTTGTCGTGTTCCAAGTGTCCAGGACTCAAATTATTACACAACAAGCCTCTGATCTGCACTATCTCTTCATTCCTGTGGTTCCCCATCAATAATATCCGCACCCCTTCATATAAGTCAAGGCCGAGTTGTTCTTTTCCTGGATCTGTTTCAAGTGAGTTCCTTCACTTCCTTTTACATGCTCAACAAGTTATATAGGCTTATTTGAGCAGGGTTCTGTTTTTTATTCTTTTAAATTGACTATTTATGTTGTGGAACAAACGAGATGTGGCAGATCATAAGCCATGGATTTACACTCTTTGGTAGGGGTTGTAAAATTCAACTTACCCCATTAGCAGGCTCCTCTGTGTATTTGACAGCTTGAGCTCTCTTTGAAACAGTCTCCAACTCCCATACCACCAGCAACACTGATGCTGTATAAGTAATTCCCTGTCTCTTCAGTGGCTTCTCGTGCACCTTGTTACAACTTTTTTATAATCGGCCTCAAGCATTGACCCATATGGTATTGAAAATCTCTAATGGGTATACTCCCTCCGTCCCACCTCAAACCAGACTTTTTGCCATTTTCGTCCATCCCACCTTAAACCGGACTTTCCAAAAGGGCAAAGAATCTTTACTATTTCTCCCACTCATTCTATCTGCTACTTTACTTTTACACTCACAACACCAATTAACTTACTATTTCTCCCACTCATTATCTCTCCTATTTTATTTTTCATACTCACAACACCTCTCTCCTACTTTACTTTTCCATAATCACCGTGCCCGAAAAGTAGGTCGGTTTGAGGTGGGATGGAGGGAGTATATATTAGCCTGACCTGTACTACATCGGCACTTTGTGTCTTATAGATTGCATCTTGGTGCCAATGATGCCAACTCTTCCATAGATCCTCTTGGTTGGAACTTTTGGAGTTTAGAGTTCATCCTTTCTCTCTTTCTCTGCTCAAGAAACCTTGAAATGGCTTACAACCCTTAAACTTATGCATTGAAAGAGTTATTCCTTCAAATGTTTCTTCAGTGGTCACATTACTGTCAGCCTGTCTTATATCTGATCAAATAATAGCCCCAAAGGTTCATTGGATCTGCATTTTTAATGAGAAAGTGAAATCTCTCTCTCTCTCTCTCTCTCTCTCTCTCTCTCCATGTCTGTGTATGTGTGGGATCTTATAAATGCTGGGTGCTCATTCCTTTTCAGCACCATTTCAGGAATCAGAATGGCTGAGAGTAACTCTGCACAAGTGGTTGGATGATGAGTATATTCCGGAGGAAACTAATGTACAAATTAGCAAGGTCGCGGCGAAATCATACTTCAACTCTTTGATGGAAAGACAAACTGATCTCGGCGATATTTTACTTAAGATGGCAGTAGAATTGGAAAGTATCTCCTATCAAGAGAGCTTTCATGGTGCGTTCTCATCTGCAAATGCAGCAGTGAATCTTATACTGCAACGTATAGTCAACGAGTGATCCCTCATCTTCCTACAAGGTTTAAATTCTTATTCCTGAAATTTGAATCCATACCTGCTAGTACTATATTTCTTGTGAGATTACTTTAGCCATCTGATGTCTACAAATTATATTCATAGAAGTTTAGTTTTTTTTTTTTTAAATGATTGTGTTGGGAATTACTAAAATAAAACTTGGAAAAAGTGGATTCTTACATATTGCCACCACCAATGACCTATGCATTTTTGGTTGGCCATGTACAGTGTGCATTTTTGGTTGAAACCGCGGTTTGGAGTCGAACCGAGCTAAACCGTGTGGTTTGATTTGGTTCAGTTTTTAGACATAAGTGGTTTAGCTCGGTTTGAAAAATTAACAAACCATGTGGTTCATCTCAGCTTGTGCTTTGGCACTCCTAAACTGAACCGAACCAAACCGAACCGAACCGAACCGCGGTTTGAAACCGTGAAATCGAGCCATTAAACCGAAACCTGAAACCAAGCCATAAACCGAACCATGAAACCGCAATTCTGACTGTCCCTTCCAAGTTTTAGCTAATCTCAGTTAGAAAATTGTAATTTTTAAATATTTTATATTCATTAGTCATAAAATGGTTAACAAAAAACGATTATGGTTTGAAATGCCGTTTGGAGCGTGGTCTAGATCGCGGTCTGAACCGCAAAATCAAACCGCGGTTTAGACCGAACCAAAACGAACCATAGCGGTTTGGTTTAGCTCGATCTGAATTTTTTTATGGTTTAGCTCGGTTTGAAATTTCTCCAAACCGATGCTAGCAGTTTGACTTCTAAATTTGTCTAAATCGACCTAAACCGAACCATTTCCACCCATATTAACGGTGCATGTCATAAATTATGGCAGCCTCTGGTTTTTGGCCAATGCTGTATGGACTTTTAGTTGGGCTTGCAGTGGGTCTGTTGTACCTGCTGCTTTTAGGCCAGTACGTTGCGGGTTGGACCCTCGGGCTTGGTTCATGACTTGATGACTTTCTATGGGAAATGTTCTTGGGAGAGATTTTTTACTCCGTCCCAAAACTAATGTCCTAAAATTTTTAAATTTGCTCTTGATCAAGAGCAAATTTAATTACTCCCTCCGTCCCAACATAATATGCACTTTTTTGGGTGGTGCGGGAATTAAGGAGAAAAGTGAAAAAGGTGATGTGTTGTGAGTGTAGATGGTTGGGTAGGAGAGAGAAAATAGAGTAAGTGGGTAATGGTTGTGAGTAGAGAGAAGTGGATCCCATTTCCATTTTGAGAAAGTGCAGATTATTGTGGGATGTTCAAAAGGGGTCTTTTTGCAGATTATCATGGGACGGAGGGAGTATTTCTTTTGGACATTCATTCATTGGGGACAGAGTGAGTATATTTTTAATTTCTACAATACATTTTCTTGCTCTACTACAACTGCCTTCACTCAAAGTTTATATATTGCCACTATTTTTTTCTACAGTTTTTAATATTTCCCCCATTTTGCTCGCGAAAATCTCTCTAACCCACAGTATCTTTAATGAGATGAATTCTTGGTCAATATAACTGATGACGCCACGTATTTTGAGGGTGTCTGAATAAAGTAGGATATCTGGCTTGAGTATTGGCTTGGTACCTAAAACACAATAACAACAAGAAGCACCGTTAAAGACAAAGTCGGATGTTAATCCAGCTCAGGCCCTCGAGTGTCTCAGGCCCTCGAGTGTGAGAGTAAGATATCTGAGGTATTTAACTGAGAGAATAAGACTTTGAACGTCTTGAGTGAGTTGTGTGATTAGGGTTTAGACAATGTGACTTACAAATATAATTTGGCACTTACTTTGTCCAAGGAGACAAGGGCTTTCTATTTATAATTGATGGAGAGCTGTTGGTTGATGTAAGCCATGAGGTCAGCCCTAAGGAGATTTCTGTCTTTGGCCAGGTGCACGTGTCCGCATCTGATTGGGTCTGTCAGTAAAATAAGATTTATTGGAGAGGGGATGTCGCTGATGTGGGCATGCGCCGTGTACAGAGAAGAGTTGGCGTGGCGCATTAATGGCATATTAGGCGCCTGAGCCGTTCAATGCGATGGGAATAAGCCGGCTTCTTTATGTCGGAGCATGTTAGGAAACTTGCTCAATAAGCTTTGGCTTTAACTGAAAGTCAGATATGAGTCCGCGGTCAATATGGTTGATGCGGTCACCTTGCTGGTGATCAGGTTGTCCGCGGTCACGGCTGTGACGGTCTGAGAGGATCGCGGTCTTGACCTTGGCGGTCTGGAGCATGTCACGTCATACTGGGCTTTTGAATCATATCGAGCTTGGGACCCGGTCCGAAAGGTCCGGGCTCATCAATAATGCTAGGCTAGAAGTGTCTTTTTGTGACCATCAGTCTAGAACCCGTCGCATCTTTTTCTAGTTAGTCTGACGCTGACGAATCAGTTTTTGGAGATTCCTCTGTACTGAATTGGCTTATGATATTCAGCTATAATGTGAATACTGAATAGAATAACTAACTATGATTTCATAGTACTGGCGCCCAGGCTGGCTGGGAGATTAATCAAATACCAAAACTGAAACAAAATCAACTTTTGCCACTCCCTGCAGATCTTGCTTGAGTTGAATATTAGATATACCTGTTTTTTAAATCAAGTGGAAAACCTAAGATATACTCCCTGCGCACAAAATGGAAAGACACAATAATTAAGGTAAAAAGTGATGTGTTGTGAGTGTAGATGGTTGGGTAGGAGAGAAAGAGTGGAGTAAGCGGGTAATTATTGTGAGTAGAGACAAGTGGGTGTCATTTCTATTTTTGGACTTTGCAGATTATTGTGGAATGTTCAAAAAGTATTTTTTTACATATTATTGTGGGACAGAGGGAGTATACAAATATTCAATTTTTATAAGAAAGCATATTAACTTACTAATGCAGTGTGAAAATGGGAATGTGATATTATTTTTACTCTATTCCATTCGTTTTATAACTAAGTGTCACGGATAAGATTTTCCTACGTTTCTCTATTTGGTGGGAACCCTTCCCAGACCTAGCGAGGGAGGATGCATTGTGCACCGGGGTGCCATGTCGTTCGATAATACTCCCTCCTCCCACTACAAACTTTCCTCACTACAAATTAAACAATTGCTAAAACTTTTTAAAAATAAAATGTTTTATTACTTTTATATTAATGAAACCTACATGTCATACTCATAATAACATTTCAATTATTATTCTCTACCTTACTTTTTCTCTCCTATCTCCATTTTCATACTCACAACATCTCTTTCACCAACGTTTTTTTCTTAATTTTCGTGCAAATAGTATGCAGTTTGTAGTGGGTCATATCTCCATTTTCATACTCACAACATCTCTTTCGCCAACGTTTTTTTCTTAATTTTCATGCAAACAGTATGTAGTTTGTAGTGGATCACAGGAAATAAGTATTTTATTTGACTTGTGAAGCGATTTAGTTGTTTATATTGCTTTGTATCATAATGAAAACTATTTTCTTATTGAGAAACGCAACACCCAAAAATCATAATAATTCTTCTAGGGATGACAATCGGATCGGATCGGTCGGATCAGTCCTGATCCGAATCCGATTCGAACTTACTTGATCCGAGTCTCAATTCGATCCGAAGCTATAACTTTTTTTTTTGTTACTCAACAAACAACAGAGAGGGCTGCGATTCGAGCCCCGATTCGATCCGTCTGCCAAGATAGAGAGAGAGAGGGGATAAACCCTAGATTTTTTCTTATATAAGGAAGACATAAATGCAAATTTAAAGAACATGAGGAGTAAAAATGAAAAACAGTAAGGTTAATGAAAGAGGATCGAATCGAATATTGAATATCGGATCGGATAATAAATTGAAGAAAATTGGATATGATCGGATCTCGGATCAGATCATACCTAAATCGAATCTGATCCGAAATTCGATCGCATCATGAAAACCCTACCAAATTCGAAAATTTCAAATCGAATTACCCTTCAAAACGGATCGAGTTCGATTAAATTGCCATCCCTATAAATAAATGCTCCTTTCCAATGAATTTTAAAATGGATCATAAACAATTTGATGAGATCCTATTCCAATTATTGTAAGAAGGAATCTGATTGAATATACCAACCAAACAGTGTCTGGTTATGCATTTTTGATATCGTTTTATGAATTATTAGAGAAGTGCACGTGGTTTTGTTTCATTGGGTGGGCCATGCATAAACAAAATAATTGATTTCCAAATTCAATCAATCATGTGATGATGTGAGTATTTAAGTTATTTCCTTATAATAAATTTGAAATAGTTGGATTATTTAATTATTATTATTGTGCAAATACTTGTGAAATACTCCCTTTGTCCCACTTTCAAGGATTATAAGGTAGGGTAGTATTTTACGTTTCTTAAAATTTTTTAAAAATGAATAAATAATTGTAAATGGATAGAAGATTAGAGAAGAGAGAATGTAAAAATTAAAATATTTATAATAAAATCTCTTTTTGATTGATTTTTATGTAAATATGTTAACATTATAAAGATATAGTGAATGGTTTTTTTGTAAATATATTTATATTATAAGAATATAAATGTTTGAAATACTGTTCAAAATTTACCATATATAAAATGAGACTAATAGTTTGAAACGGATCAAATAGAAAAATAGTAGGACCGAATTTGAAATAGGGCGGAGGGAGTAATTGAATCAATTGATTGGTAGTTGGGAGATGCTCATTTCATATCAGTATCAAACACCACAATGACTTGTCATTAACCTACTATATAAGTGAAATCTAGATCCATAAATAAATAGACAAAGAAAGGTCTGATTTTTATTATTACCAGTAAAAGTTTGTGTTTGAGGATACGTATTTTTTTTTTTAATTAAGCCCGTGTTCGAGGACACGTTTTTTTTTTAATTTAATTTTTTTTTAAGGGCAAAATGGGAAAGGGACAATTTAGTGAGGGCAAAATGAGAAATTTGACACTTGATACTGTTCATAGTACTGTAGTAAGGACAAGTTTCCATTTATACTATAGATTATTAGGCAAAAAAAACCATACTTTTATCACTGAACTATAGGATTTTTCAAAATGTTATCACTAAACTTTTTTTTTCAAAATGTTTTTACTGAATTTTTATATTTTTCAATATGTGCTCACTGCGTTAACAGATTTGCTTAAAATTTAACGAAATTTAGTCACATTACCTCACATAACTAGTTTTGTTAAATATGATCTAAAGTAAATGTTTTTTTTTTTTTGAGGGAATTAATTTGTAGTATTTCTTATAAATATATTCTAATGACATTTTACATTCAAAAAAATTATACTTTTCATCATACATGTCAACAATGTTAACAAATTGATTGAAAAATTAATGAATATTATTCACGTTAAGTCACGTGACTAAATTTCTTTAGGTTTTTAACGAATATATTAACAGAACGAGCACATTTTGAAAATTGTGAAAGTTTATTAAGAACATTTTGAAAAATAATAGTTCAGTTAGAACATTTTGAAAATTCCCAAATCCATATAAATAGATAAATTCAGGTTTAATCTCAGATATCAAATCGATAAGGGTTGAGGACTTTAGAGCCCTTAGGCGAATATCAAATTCATAAATACCCAATCGAAATACAAAATTTCACAAAAATTCACGATCACACATTATCCCTTTTACCGTCACTCTTATACCCAAATGTATAAAATTAAAATTACTCTTATACCTAAGTATAACATTATTTTTTTTTCACAATTTTTATCACTTCTTAAAAATAATAAAAAAGACTCATATTTTATTAAACAATTTTCTCCTATATATTTCTATACCTAAATGTATAATACAATAACTCTTATACCTAAGTATAAGAGTATTTTTTATCACAAATTTTCATATTTTCTTTAAGATAAAATCCACTCTTATATAGCTAACGATACAAGACTAGAATTATTCTTATATCTGGATATATGAGTAATTTTTTTTCCTTCATATTGTGAAAAAATTAGCTCTTATACCTTAATGTATAAGAGTTATTTGTTTCCTTCATCGGAGCATGAACAATACAATACAGGAATACGATGTTCGAGATTGATAATATGGAGAAAGAGAGATCTAACCTTTAACAGATTTGTGTTGTAGAAAAAGAGTAGTAGCAGACGATGAAGATGGAGAAGGAGCAGAGAACCCGTCGCTTGAATGGCGAATGGTTTGGGGTTTTATGTAATTTTAATAAATGCCTTTATTTGTGTGTGAGCTTTTGAATCTTGTATAAGCTTTTATTGAGAATAATTTGAAGTGAGGGGGTCTCTTGGAGTTAAACCAATTTGTAACTGGTTACAAAGGAGATGTCCAACAGAAATTATAATATTTTTCACCAAGGTACTTCTTCCACCACTCGAACGCAGAATCTTTATTACCCTTCTTTCTTTACTTACTTGCCGCTTAGCTATCCCGTGGAGTGTGCGGGGTGGGGGTGGGGGTGGGGTTTGTGTGTGTTTAAGAAAGGAATGTCTGATATCGATTCATTGTTTAATAGTCCAATCTAAAACCTAAAGATCAGATTTTCTGTATTACAACCTAAAGCCAAAGTACAGGGGTGTTTGCACTTGAGAGTATAATGTATTAGTTTTTGCTAATGAGGGTATAAAGTCGTGAAAAATTGACAGTTAAATATTATTGTACGAAAAAATTAGTTTTTTTCGTTAATTCATCACTTGCCGTCGACGTGATAATTAACATAGGCAATTTTAAAAATAAATATGAGTAAATAAGGGGTATAATAAAATTTTAAAAATTGATATGACTACAATAAACTTGTTCCTAAACAAAACACATATAACCCACCCACACCAACAACCATTCTTCATCATCACCGACGTCACCCTCCCATGCTACCTCCATGCCGCCGCCCCTCCTTCCCACTGGCCATTCTCTCTTATTAATGTTCTCTGTTATCTGTTAAGTGTCACGTTATTTATAATTTGCCATTTTAATAATCGGTTCTTAACGCATTTATGAATATATGAAGTTAGTTTTGAGAAAAATAATCTAATGTGAAATTAAATGGTTACCATCATGAAAATTATTCTCACATAAAAATGGGAATTTAATTTATTAATTTGAAAATGGTCCCTACCATAAGATTTGCTCCAGAATTATTGGAGTGTAAAGATGAATAATGGGTGGTTGTGGTTGGCTATGCTATACTCTCTCCATCCCACTTGAACACTTGAAAGGACAAAGTTTTTGTTTTGTACAGAAATTAAGAAAAATGATATATGAAAGAGAAAAAATGTATAGTGAAATAAATATTATGAGTGAAAAGTGATGTAAAAAAGAGAAAATAAAATAGGGAATAGTTAAAGAATATTTATTGTGAATATGACAAGTGAATCCCATAAATAAAAAAATAATAAAAAAAAATTTATTTTTAAATTGTGTCCCTTTAAATAATGACAAATAATGAGACTCTCAAAAAAAATTTGTATCCTTCGAACGAGACGGAGGGAGTAGAAAAACATATCATCTCAATACTACAATTATTATTATTATGTGCCCCCCTAGGTAGGAGTAGCTACTAGCTAGTGGGCAGTGGCCCTATTAGTACAGATCATCTTCAATCTTGTGCATGTCATGTCGGATTCAACCGCCGCACACGGCGGAGCAAACTACAGTTGCTTGCTCGTGGTGGATCCCACTCATTCTTAAAGACCTCATTGTCCTAAAAATTAATGGAAAGTATCATGTTTCCATTAATGGGTTTTTGCCTTAATATTTCATAATTTTAATCATTGTATTTTTTTTTAGTTTAATTGCCCTGCCGCCGATCTAGCAGCATGTAATTGACGTGAGCTTCAGTCTATTTCAGAATTTTGAATTTTTTTTTATCTAAGTCACCGACTATATATAACTTTTTTTTATATATAAAAGTTATTTTTCACTATTATTATTGTTTACAATAATTTTTTAACTAACAAGCCCTCACAATTTCAAAATCCTGAATCCGTCCCTGTTTAACACATTAACATGCCAATATTTTTTCCTTTCTAAAAGCCCTTGTAATTTCATATGCTGTATTTATTAAATCTAACATTTTTGTTATCCTCCGTCCATGTCATGAACCAAATTTAGTGTTTTTTGTCTCTCATTTTTTGCCCTACTATGCTTATCTCAAGTAAGTAAACTAGTATGACAAGCTAGGACATATTAACACTATCATTTATCATTGACAATTTTTTAACACAATTAATACAGTTTTAACCACATAAATTGTCACTATTTTACATCAATATTGACACTTTTTTTCACTAACACTGCTACTATTTTACATTAATACTAACATTTTTTTGCACTTTTACTGAGATTTTTTAATAATAACACTGACATTAACATAAGCACTAACACGTATTAATACATGCTCTGGCACTCTTCAACGATAAATCAACATCTTCCAACACTGCAACTGACAATGGTTTACACATACCAACACTTATTAACAAGTGTTAAAAATATCATTTTGAATATTTACAAGTGTCATTTTAAATTACTGACACTTTATAATATTAATATTGATATTCTCAAAAAGTTGATTTTATAAAAAACACGTTTTTAAAAAAAATTATGGAAAAATCATTTTTACACTGATACTTAATAATACATGCACTGTCACTTTTTATACTAACACTTTTTTATATTAACACTGACACTTTTTTACCCTACACTGACACTCTTTTATACTGACACTTAATAATACATGAACTGCCACTCTTCACACTGACATTTGTTTATTCTAACACTGACACTTAATAATACGTACAATGACAATCTTTATACTGGCCTGACACTCTTTACACTGACACTTTGTTACACTAACACCGACACTTTTTTACACTAACATTGTCACTTAATAATACATGCACTGACATTCTTTACACTAACACTTTGTTACACTAATACTGACACTATTTTACACTGCCACTTAATAATACATGCAATGACACTCTTTACACTGACACTTTGTTATTCTAACGTTGTCACTAGCGAGAGAATCAAAACACATTTTTTCGAAATTTAATTTAAGAAAAAGGGTGGGTTTTTTTTTTTTTTTTGTAAGATTTTAACTTCCTCAAATAAATGATTTGTTGTAGAAGATGCTCCAATATTATTTGCATTAGAATCCCAACAAAGAGTAAAGAATTATTGATTGATTTATAGAGATCCACGGATCCACCCACGTGGTTGGGCCCTTGTGTCATAATTTTGTTGAAGCATTTTCTCCATGCAAATTGCAAACCAAATTGATTAAAGATATTATTAATTAATTAAACCTACTTCTCTTCAATTATTGTTTTTTTGTCCCTTTAAAAAATAAATAAATAGAGAAGAATCTGAATCATACTCGTGTTACACTCAGGGGCGGAGCCAGGAATTGGCCGAGGGGGGGGGGGGCAAGATTATACGGGGTTCGGGCAGCGCCAAAAAAATTTTCATTTCTGACAGTAAAAATGGGTCGAATCCATGAAATACAATGTATTTTAGTTAACAAAAATGATAAAAGTGAATAATTCAAAGAACGATTGAAATAATGTTGAAGTATTTAACGCAAACATTTTATTAAAATATATTACTCGTACAAAAAAGAAAATCAAATTTACTAATTAAACTTGGGATAATAGGAAGAAAGACCAAAAACAAAAAAAATGGGAAAAGTCTAACTAATTAATTAAGATTGAAAAAATGTGAGGAAATTAGGAGAAAGAGAAAAATAAAACTGTTAAGAGAAAAAATAGCAAAGATGGAAGACAAATAAAATTAATTGAAATGTAGGTAGCAGGGTTCGAACATGTATCAAAGGCTTTAACTTCACCCCTTCTACCGCTGAACCGCACCACTCACTGATGTTAATCTTGAAGTTAATTATATATATACATATATAAAAAAAATATGGGGGGGGGGGCAAAAAAAAAAAAATTCCACTGCATTTCCGCCGTCGGGGGGTGAGTGCCCTCCCCTCCTACCCCGCTCCACCTGGTTACACTTGTTAGTTATTAGTATCTTTAATTTAATATTATATTTTCTCCGTTCCAAATAAATTTATTTTCAATATTTTTTCTTTTAAATGAGTCAAATTTTTCATTAAAAATTTGTTTTTAAATATATATTTTATCAATTTTTTCGTATAATCATTTCATAAATATAAAATAAATGTTTAGAATCTAGATAACAAAAATATTTATATATTTTTGCTATTAAATTGTATCAAAAGTGACTATTTTCAGAATGCCCTTTAAATAAATTTTGGATATTTATTTAGAGACGGAGGGAAAATTTTTTTTTTTTTATTTTAAAATAATTATCCTTTTTTTTTTAAAAAAAAATATTTCCATAATATGATGTGAGCTCATGACATTCTAGACCATTTCATTATAACACGAGTATGAAAATGACAAATGGGGATAACCAAACCCTTTTTTTTTTTTTTTTTTTTAGCAATACTCTTTTTTCTATCTTTGTGGCCATTATATTTTCAACCACTTAAGTTAACTAGTCCATACATTAATTAATACATATTTTCTAAATTACAAAAATAATAATACGGCTTCGTTAGACTTTACATATTGCTCACAAAACTTTAATCATTCATTTTGTACAGATGATATTAACAGATCGATCAGTTAAGTGTAATATCAAATATAGTACATTTCAATAGTTTTAAATTCACATTTTTTATGCTAAAATGATCCATAGCAATGGGAATGTCAAATGTGACTATTCAGATTGTGCTTGCTTATATAAGGCAGCTTGGTTATAGCATAAGTTCTTCAAGCTAGCTAGCATTTTCACACCTTCTTCCCTCATCTCTCTCTCTCTCTCTCTCTCTAACACAAACACATACACTGCAAAGAGAGTAGTGGTCATGGGTTTTAGAAGTAACTTATTAGTGTGTGCCACAATAGAAAGTGAGACAAAGGATGAAATGGTAAGTTCAATGGAGAAAGCCAAAGAAGAAGGTGCAGATCTTGTTGAGCTTTGCATAGACTCCATGTCCTTCTCTCACATTTCTCAAGTTGAATCTCTCCTCAAACAAAGAACCCTTCCCGCAATTGTCTCCTTCAGGTACTTTTATCATCGACATTCTCTTCTAATTCTTTCTGTTATCACTTCACTTTTCAGTCGTCTCTCGTAATAAAATAATTTATGATCGTACCCTAATTTCGAATAAAAATGTACTTATGTAATGATAGTTGCACATTAAGGGTAGAGTATGACAAAAAAACTAGATGGTTGGTGATGATAAGAGTTGGGTGGTGGAAAATTTTGGAAGAATGTTTTGAGAAAATGACATAGGAATCAATAGAAGAATGCCAATTTTTCATCTATCTCTATGAGCATAATTGAAGAATGCCAACTTTTCAACTAACTCTATGAGAATAAGTTGTTAGTACTCAATTATTCAATGGTAGCATACCATCATTAATGATTTGTTTTTATCGTATCATCAGATATACTGACAACTGTATCTAATATTTTACTATAACTTATAATAGTTGAAAAGTACTGACGTCAATAACAACAATTAACGTATGATATGTTGACATTTTATTGAGTTCAACGTCTATATATTTTAGTTTATTTTCTATATTATCTATCTTTAAATTATGCAATTCTGTTATAATTTCTAATTTTTTTCATTTTTTTGTTATTAACTCTATGTTTATCTTTTTTAATGATTCTTTTCTATATTCATATTTAAATTATATAGAAATTTAAGATATATATATATATATATATATATATATATATATATATATATATATATATATATATATATATATATATATATATATATATATATATATATATATATTCATTATCATAGAGTGGGAGGTAGGTAGGAAATCATGAATTATTTGTGCAAAAGGATGGAGGGAGACTATAGATTGGAAAAGTAAAATTCAGTGAGCTGCAATATTATTTGTTTTTATATATATATTTATTAGCTTGAATACAAAATGTATACATCAAAGTTAGGTCCCAAAAATACAGAGAAAAGGGAATATATATATATATATATATATATATATATATATATATATATATATATATATATATATATATATATATAAAGTTCATGGTCTCCAGTATTGCTAGACCAATCTCCATCTTCTAGCTTTAACCAATCAAATAATTGGAAGATTAATTTTTTATTTATTTTTTGGATTTTGGTTGGATCCAATTTATTATTATTATTATTACTATTATTATTACTTTGAAGATATTGCTTAAGATAATTGAATCATGTTAATATATTGATGCAAAACATGATCATGTGGTTTTTTAGGGCATAAATTTAGTGCACATTTACAAGGTTTAGCTGAATATTAGTATCTAGTAAAAGAGCTCTAGTTCAAGCGTCATGCAATATTTATTTTATATGAATGGTCAGGATTTTAACCTTCAACAAATGAACTTTTAAGTGTCACTTTTATAACATCTGAACTATTTTAGTTAGAGCTGTTTAATGAATGAATAACAACGGAATTCACTAACGATATAGATATAGATGCAACATTTCGTAAATGGGTGACGGGTGACCACTTTGGTGGAAAGACGAGATTGAAATTAAAAGACAATCATTTTCGTGCTTAACTAATTCAATAAATTAAAAGGTAACTGTTATGCATTTCGATTGAAAAAATACCGAATTTCTAATAAGAATGGGCTTTTTTGAAGTGCTTCAAGAAAGATAAAATAGTGCTTTACAGGTTCATGGGCTCGCGGTTGGTTCAAATCGGGGTTTGTAGTTGAATAGAGTTGAATCGTGTGATTTAGTTCGGTTTGAGAAATTAATAGACCATGTGGTTAAGTTCAGCTTGTGGTTTGATACTCCTAAATCGAACCGAACCAAACTGTTTAAGATCGAATCGCGGTTTGAAACCGTGAAACCGAGCCATTAAATCGAAACGTGAAACCAACCATAAATCGAACCATGAAACCGCAATCCTGACCATCCATTCAAAGTTTTAGTTTATCTCAGCCATTAATTTTCGAAATGGTTAACAAAAAAAGATTATGGTTTCAAATGTCGTTTGGAGCGTGGTCTAAATCGCGGTTTGAACTGTGATCTGAACCGCAAAATTAAACCGTGGTTTAGATCGTACCAAATCGAATCATAGCGATTGGTTTAGCTCGGTCTGAATTTTTTTATGATTTAGCTCGATTTGAAATTTCTCTAAACTTAAATTTATGCTAACGGTTTGAATTCTAAATTTGTCCATGCCGACCGAGCTAAACCGAACCATTTCCAGCAGTATGATTTAGCCCAACTGGCCATCCAAGAAACCTAACCTAATGAAGCTTTTCTTGAACTAAATTTTGATTACTTAATTTGCGCGCTTGAATAATTTGAATTGGGCGGTAATTTTCACAGGCTTGATCCGGAGAGAGGACAAACGAAGAAGAAATGCATTCAAGTTCTCAAACTCGCCGTCGAATTGGACGTTGAATTCGTCGAAGTCGATCTCGAGGTCAGTCTAATAATCTAGGGTTCCATTTTAATTTCATGATTTTACAACCAAATTGAGTATTCATTAGATTCTGTTTCTGATATGTTTGAATTAGTCGAATTAGATGTTGAATTTTTTTGTGGAATTTTAATTTTGCAGTTAGCTTCCGATGAATTCATCACTGAACTTATGAACAAACGATCAAACAGCCAGATAATCGTATCAAGCTACGTTAACGGTGGAATTCCATCGAAAGAGAAGCTAGGTAACCTAATCATATCGCTGCAATTCACCGGAGCGGACATCGTCAAACTTGTAATTGATGTTGCATATATCACCGACGTAGCTCCGGCTTTTCACATCCTCACTCATTGTCAGGCACGTTGTTAAACCGATAAACATTGTTGGGTTTGATTTATTTGGTTAGTTTCTTTAGTTCTTACTTGTTTTTGTATTCAGGTTCCACTGATTGTTAGAGCTGTAGGTGATAGAGGTCTTATAAGCCAACTTTTGGGGCCAAAATTTGGTGCCTTCTTAGTTTTTGGTTCATTGGGAGGCAAATCAATACCTGGATTGCCACTAGTATCCAGCATTAAAGAAGTTTATAAGCTTGAACACGTGAATCCTGACACTAAAGTGTTTGGCGTAATATCAAATCCGGTTGGCCATAGCAAAGGTCCGCTTTGCATAATCCTGCATTCAGATACACGGGATATAATGGGATTTATGTGCCACTGCTTGTTGACAATATCAAGGAGTTCTTTCGGGTGTACTCGGGCATTGACTTTGCTGGTTTCAGGTATGCAGCATTCTCTGAACAGAGGCGATAACTGTAAAAATGTCGTTTTTATTGATATCGAAAAATATTTCTAGTAGGCTGGAGTGGATACATGTCTTGGTCATACTCTGGGATTCGTGTAACGTTGGAAAGTTGGAGTAGTTTCATATCTTCCATCACTTAAGTAGGTTTTCTGCTCCCGATATAGACCCTTTTTTGTTTAAGTAGTTTTTAGTTGCTTTTTTTGAATGTGTAGCGTTGGACTCCCTCACAAGGAAGCAGCCGTAAGGTGTTGTGATGAAGTCGATCCGCTTGCTAAGGTCTGAAAGCTTTGCAGTGTGTTGGAAGATATTGTCAATGGTTGCTGCTCAATGTGTTTATCTTACAATGTTTTCTTGTTTCAACAGTCGATAGGAGCAGTAAACACCATTGTGAGGAGGCCTGCCGATGGGAAGCTCGTTGGTTACAACACAGATTGTGAGGCGTGTATAACTGCCATTGAAGATGCGCTCAGAGGTACCAATCTATCAACATTTTGAATACACACAATTAAAACTTAAGAATTGATGCATTGTTGTGAGGGACCTGTCCTCTATAGGAAAATGTGTACTCCCTCCGTCCCACCTCAAACCGGACCAACTTTTTGGGCACGGTGATTAAGGAAAAGTAAAGTAGGAGAGAGGTGTTTTGAGTATAAAAATTAAATAGGAGAAAGAATGAGTGAGAGGAATGGTAAGTTGATCGGTGTTGTGAGTATAAAAATAAAGTAGGAGAGATAATGGGTGGGAGGAATAGTAAAGATTCTTCGCCATTTGGGGAAGTCCGGTTTGAGGTGGAACGGACGAAAATGACAAAAAGTCCGGTTTGAGTTGGGACAGAGGGAGTATATGCTTCTGAAATAATGAAATGTATTGTTACGTATGTATGTGTTAGGTTACTTAGTTTTTGTTCAGTTTGAAAAGGTGATGGGTGCTGAAGGATTGCTTATGTGAAACTAAATTAATTAACTGGTTACACAACTTGTTGTTAGTCAAACGGTGAGAAGCAATCTAATTTTTGTTTTGTTGGTTGACCAGAAAGAAGGGTTGCAAACGGGGAAGAATCAAATGCTTCTCCAGTAGCCGGGAAATTGTTTGTGTTAATTGGAGCTGGAGGTGCTGGAAGGGCACTGGCGTTTGGCGCCAGGAGCAGAGGGGCACGGGTGGTCATTTTCAACCGTAATTTTGGTAATAAGCTTTCTTCAATGCATATTTTGTCTCTGGAGACGATTTCGTATGTTCTTACTCAAGCTCTATCGCCTCTTTCAAAAGAGAGAGCGAAAACCCTTGCGCTCGCAGTTTCAGGTGAAGCACTGCCATTTGACTGTTTGGAAAATTTCTGCCCAGAAAAAGGAATGATCCTTGCAAATTCCTCTGCTATCGGCATGCAACCAAATATAGATCAAACTCCCGTTTCCAAGGTACTTACTGTGTGTGTGCGTGTGTACAGTTCAAGTCATGTTTATGTAGATTATTGAACAGAATATTTGAACCTCTAAAAGTCACTCACAATTACAGATATAAGGATTTCAGGTGATTAATGTATAATCCCTTGTTATACAGGACGTTTTGGGATCATATGAGCTTGTATTCGATGCTGTTTATACACCAAGAGACACAAGGCTATTGCGAGAGGCTGCAGATCTTGGAGTCACTGTGGTTAGCGGCGTTGAAATGTTCATCAGGCAGGCACTTGGTCAATTCAAGTTGTTCACCGATGGATTAGGTACCCCCCCAGTTCTCTTCCACTAACTGTGTTTTTTCCTGCACCCCTTTGTTCCATACTGTAATTAAGCCCTCTTTTCTCAGCACCTGAGGACTTCATGCGCAAGACTGTTTTGGAACACTTTTAATGGATCAACCTCGTTAGCAAGCCCAAGTAAGATTCACTTCAACGTTCTTTTAACTCTGTGCGTGAAAGTAGCACGTTGCCATATCCCTCATCAAAGTTTCTGACTTTCTGCAAGGACGCATTTGAATAGTTTTACCAAGAGGGAAGAGAGGTTTAAGAACTTCTGCCCTTCCATGTCAATGATATGAAAAAGAAAATCCTAGTAACTGTAAATAGTCCACAAATGAATGTCCATTTTTGCTACAAGTATGTTGTTCCTTGTAGTTTCGGGGATGATTGTTCAATAAAATGCAGTTTCAGTACTGGTGAAATTTAATGATGAGTATCGTTAATGATATGGTTGCGTCTGCCGTTGTTTCTTGCTCTGACATGGTTTCTGGGCTCGAGGTACAAGCCTGCTTGGGTCGACTCAACTCATCTTAAATGAGAATGATCTAAAAACATATACCTGAACATTTGGGTAGTATTGAGTATAGTTTTGACTTGAATTGGGCAAAGTTTGAGCTTAGTTTGTTCATAAGCATTCATACCTTTACAGCCCTAGCTTGCTAAACCAATGAACAATGTGAAACTGGAAATCAAGTTGCAATTGTAGCTCAAGATATACATCCCGAAAGGGGGTTATTTTAGGGACCGTCTCGTGCAAACTGCATTGCACAAAAGTCCCGCTTTTACAAGTAACGTGAGTTACATCTTATAGTACAGACGATCAAACAGCTACTGATTTGGAGCAATAAACTCGAAACTCTTGACCGAGGTAAAACCACCATCAACCACCAGATTATGCCCACTGACGTACTTAGCATCGTCAGACGCAAGATAAACTGCAGCATTTGCTACATCCTCAGGCTCACAATTAGCTCCCTCCAATATTCCCGCCTTATATATCATGTCCATAAGTTTTTCACTATCAACCCCTGGAAAAAACTTCTCCATCTCATTCATCGAAAATCGTGTCGGAATAGCGAAAGGCGAAATGCCATTAATTCGAATCCCATACCTCCCCAGTTCTGCAGCCAATGTCTTCACAATCCCAACAACTGCAAACTTAGATATAGAATATGTATGTGGAGATAAGCCCCCCATAACTCCGGTCACACTAGCCGTACACAAGATGGTCCCACTTTTACGCGGGACCATCACACGTGTCGCGTGCTTGATTCCCGCCACGATCCCCCGGACGTTGACCGCCATGACTTGGTCAAATCTTTCTAGGTCTAGGTCAACTATACTTGGTGGAGTCTGGCATGCTACCCCTGCATTGTTGTACATGATATCGAGTTGACCGTATTTGGATACAGCAAAGTCAACTGCATCGGAGACGTCGGATTCTTTCGTGACGTTGCAAGGGATGAATGAGGCATTGGGTCCGAGCTGGGAAGCTGTATCGCGTCCCAGTTCGACTTGGGTGTCGGCTAGGACGACTTTGGCGCCATTGTTGATGAACTTGGTTGCAGTTTCTTTGCCAATTCCATTTGCTGCTCCTGTGATCAATGCTACCTTGCCTTCTAATTTACTTTGTCAAGAAATGCAGTATAGATTAACCTTAGGATATGTTTGACAATTCAATTCCAATCCATTAAATTGGAATTGAAAGGGTTAAATTAGTTTCACGGAATTCATTTTGTTCTTCCAATTCCAATTCCAAATCCAAGTCTTGAAATTGAGGTTGCCAAACATACCCTTAGCTGATTTACAAATATAAGTTCCAGTAATTCTTTACTAGAGATCATGGAAATTGAAAATTGAGAAATAGTATAAATTTAAAAAAAAAAAAATTACTCCCTCTGTCCCTAAAAGATTGTCATGTTGTATATTTTGCAATTATTAAGGAAGAGCTTTACCTTCTTGTACCTTAGTAGATTTGCACTAACATTCATACCTAAGTTTAGAAATGGAACATACTTTTTGGGACAGGTCAAAATGACAAATGGGACAATCTTTCAGGGACGGGGAGAGTATTAAATATTTTTATTTTATCGTTTTATAATGAAATAAAATATCATACCATTTCATATGTCATACCAGGCGCGCATCTAGCCCTAATTGACGTGGGCTCCAGCCCAACCTCAGAATTTTGAATTTTTTTTTTTTTACCTAAGTCACCGACTATTTGTAATTTTTTTTTATATATATGAAGTTATTTTTCCCTATTATTATTGTTTACAATATTTTTTAAATATCAAGCCCACACGATTCCACAGCTTTATATTTCTTCTAGATTGCAGAGATAGATTCCTTTCTATAAGTTATTTTTTGTTGTTGTTGTCATTATCTTTAGTTCTAATCTTGTTATTTTTTTAATAAAAAATACACATTTAGATAAACAGATTTTTTTAAAAACAAAATAAATCTAAATGTCATCATCAGATTTTCCGCTAAGTTATTAACACCTTTAAAATTTTAACATTTCTATTAAAAATTTAACCTCCGTTAGAGTGAACGGAAAACGAGGAGCAGATAATCTTAGTACAATGACAAATTTGATGAAAAATAAAATGTAAGTATTGTATATTATAGTGACAAATTTTATAATTTACGCATAATTAATTTTATAATTTTACGCATAATTTAGGCGTACCTTCCAATTGTGGTTGAGAAATATCTGAACAAGGTTGCAGCATAAAATGAAGAGCATCCTTTTGTGCTCTATACTACTCCCTCCGTCCCAGTAGAAGCTTCCCATTTTGCCATTTTGGGTATCCCATTAAAAGCTTCCACTTTCCTTTTTTGGCAAAGAATTTTTACTATTCTCTCCACTCATTCTCTCTTCTACATTATTTTAATACTCACAACACCATTATAATTTACTATTTTTTTCACTTATTCTCTCTCCTATTTTCAAATTACACTCACAACATTTTTTCTTCTCACCCGTTTTCTTAATTTGCGTGCAATGCCAAAATTGGGAAGCTTCTACTGGGACGGAGGTATATTAAAAGGAAGCAAGTGGTAAATTTTTCAACAATAAAGGGCAAATCTGACATTTTTCATCTTTTGAATAAAACAAATACTTCACAATTTTCATGGCTTTTCCATTTATTTTTTAAAGTTACTTTCCCCCTCAAAAGTGTCAACATCAAAGGGCAAAATAGTCTACACATTGTTTCATATTAAGGGCAATCAAGTCTTCCAACTTTAAGATATAGTTGTAATATTTATAGAATCTTAAGACTTTTACAAAAAACGTTTTTTAGGTTTTTTAACAAAGGTTTTATTTCGAGACCTAAAAAAAAGATTTATTTTATAAATATATTTCAAAATTGACCTATAAATATTAAAAATTCATAAATTATTACTTTATTTATTTTATCCAAAAAAGTAATTCAAATAGATGTTGTATTACTATTCCTATATTCAAGTTAAAAAAATTATAAGTTAATAATTTATTTATTTTAAGTTTATTTTAAAAAACATTTTGTTTTAAGTTGTTTAATTAAACCTTTTTTACAATTTTGTATACAACCCATCTAAATAATAAATTGTTTTTAAATTTTTTGAAATAATAATTTTTAGTCAAATCTAAAAATTATTATTACCAAAAAAATTCAGTTTAGTGTTTTTTTAATAATTATTAAGTGTAAATTATACAATATATATATATATATATATATACATATATATATATATATATATATATACATATATATATATATATATATACATATATATATACATATATATATATATATATATACATATATATATATATATATATACATATATATATATACATATATATATATATACATATATATATATATATACATATAGCCAAAAACTTGTAAAAAACGCGTTTTTTTAACCTTAACAAAAACGTGTTTTTCACCCTTCGCGCTTGGACTCTCTCTACTCTCTCTAAACGCAAACAGAGTTCCTCACCATCACGCTCCTCAATCGTCTTCTTCATTGTTTTCTCTAGAAACCAGTTCGCACGGCTGAATTGCACGCTCTTCTCCATCATCTCTAATGGCGATTCTCGAATCTCCTCGTCAATCTAAAGGTTTCCTCAAAGCCCTCGACGGTGCTCCCCGCTAACGCCGCTTGCGCCATTACCAAACTCGGTGGTTCTTCCGCTTTATTTAATTTCAATTGATGGATTGAAGAATTATTTATTCAATTTTATAGGTCGGGAAAGATGAATTTGGGTACATGTATGATCGGGGTTAACAAAGGATGGAAAGATTGGGGTTAACAGTGATGGAAAGATTTTGGGCATCTTATCCTACTACCGGTTCACGGAGATATCAAGAAGATTGGGGTTAACAATGATGGAAAGATTTTGTCGGCCCAATTTTAATTCCAATTTCAGATGCCAGCCTATGTATTTTGAAGTGCCGGTTCATGTATTTTCAAATGCCGGTTTGAGAATTTGATGCATTGTGGACCGGTTAATTAGATGCCGGTGTATGTATTTTGGAGTGCCGTCCATGTATTTTGGAGTGCCGAGTTAGTGTATAATAGAGTGCCGGTAAGTGTGTAAGGCGAGTGTCAATGCATTTTTGAATGCCAGCTTCTTGTAATTTTGAATGCCACCATGTTTTTTTGAATGCCAGCTTCATGTTTTTTTGAATATCGGCAAAAATAATTATCAAGTGTTTTTGAGTGCCGATATATGCATTTTGAGTGCCGGTAAATGTGTTTTCAAATGCCACCATGTATTTTTGAATGCCGGTGCTTGTATTTTTGAGAGCCAAAAAATATTAGTGTAACAAAGTGCCGATGCGTTAGTGTAACAGAGTGCCAGTGTGAAGAGTGCCAATTCATGTATTTAAAAGTGCCGTGTAAAAGTGCCGTTTCCGCTTAACAAAGTGCCGCACTCGGCTTACACCGGCACTTTGTTAAACTCATCGACACTTTTTCGCCGGGCACTTTGTTACATACGCACTGGCACTTTGTCACACCGGCGCTTTGTTAAACAGCACCGGCATAAACGGGGAACCATTAATTACGAAAATGTCACCGTTTATTTTGAACATGGTTGCCAAGTAATTATAAAATTGCCACCGTTTATTTTGAAAACACGTTTTTCCTTATCTTAAGAAAAATTAGTTTTTTATAAAACCAACTCATACATATATATATATATATATATATATATATATATATATATATATATATTGAGATGAGTATATGTTTCTTTAAAAAAAAATAAGATGAGTATACCGCATGATTTTTTTTACTTTATCTCATGTCAGGAGGCGAGGAGATGAGTATTAATTGTGTACGAATTTTATTTTACAAATACGCCAAAAAATACGGCATGAAAAAA
Source organism: Adenophora triphylla var. japonica (assembly GCA_022495995.1). Taxonomy (NCBI): domain Eukaryota; kingdom Viridiplantae; phylum Streptophyta; class Magnoliopsida; order Asterales; family Campanulaceae; genus Adenophora; species Adenophora triphylla. Next base: position 184,035 of record JAFEMH010003245.1, on the reverse strand, counting down.
GTGGAATATAAATATTGTGTATTTTTTATATAACATGTATTATATGTATCATAGTCAAAATTACATACGTAAAAGTATAGGAAAAATATAATAAATATATATAGGTAAATTATGAATATTAATTATACATTTACCTAATGTGTTAGAAGTATAATATATTTATAAAAAATATGCCTTAACTCTCACGTGAAAAGAAAGAAAGAAAAAAATCAAACGTGGATATAAAAAAATAACAATCTTTATTGTTTTTCTAAAAAATGAAAATTAATTATACATTTTGGGACGGTGGAAATAGTACTACTATATTAATCTATATACATAAATCTTAAAATATTATATAACAATAGCATTAATGGAATATGTAAAAATCAAACGTGGATGTAGAAGTTGAATACGGCTCAAGAACAAAATAACTTATCAAAAATTGAAATTGATGATACTTGAAAGTTTCATATAATTTTTTTGTTTGGAGTATTACTAGAGTCCAGAGTTCCGAATTGCAGTTGAAGAGAAAGATTGGGAGACCTAGAACTAGGATAGATTACGCTTTTCCAATCGTTGGCGAAAACTAAGTAACACTGTGGGCAAATTATGTAACGACCCTAACCCTAGGCACCTATTTTAGTATCACATTATATGCCTTTTATATTAATTGTTGACTTTATATGCTTTTAATATTATTGTTAAAATTATGTGTTCATTTTTATATCCTTGATTTCTTATATTAGGATAAAATGATAAGGAAATAAAATAATATTCTAGGGGAAATATAAAAATAGAAAATAAATAAAGTAATAGGATGGAGTGGTAATAAAATGGACAAATAAAATGTTATGAGTTGGGAGGGTATTTTAATTGGTTGAAAGAGTTATTTTGGAAGCTTAGGGTGGGGGGGGGGGGGACCATTTCCCCTAACTTCCTCTCCTTTCCCTACTAAGTCAATGAACCTCATGCTTTTCATACTTCCCCCTTACTCTCCCCATACTTCCTTTATCATTCTCATACTCCATCCTCCTCCTTCTTCTTCTTCATTTTCTTTTACAAATTTCCATGGAAGCTACCATATGAAAGCCTTACTTCCCAAGATCCTACCTAGTCCAAAATCTTCTCCATTTTTCAATCCAAGAGTACTTTTGAGCTTGGGACAACTAGGGGAATCTATCAAGCTAAGAAGATCATTATTTCATCCTAAAATCCTAAAGTAAGTTATTATGACTTCCTTCTAAATAATGCTCACTTTATGTGTTAATTAATCTCTTGTTTAAAGAAGATGAATTGTGGTATTTTGAATAAAGTAAATTGAGTTGAAATTAATCTTAAGTTGTAAATTGGTGATCTAAGTTGAAAGAAGAGTGGTATAGAGTAATTGGGGACGATAATGGTTTAAGTGTAAGTATTTAATGTGGGTTTGGCCAAGTCATTAGAGTTAGAAAGTGAATTATTATGACTTTCCTCCTATTAAATGATCATGAATAATTTAATGTTAATATTGTGGTTATAGTTGTGATTTGAAGTGTTAGGACCCTTTCTTGGAGTTAAGGAATGAAGTAATGACCTAGGATAAAGTTGTTGTTCATGGAAGTAATAAAGAGTATAAGAAATGGATTGAGTTAGATTAAGAATGAAATCTTAAAATGTGGTGGTGAAATGAGTAGGAAATCAAAGTGTAATTAGTCTAGGTTATATTACCTTGGGTTTAAATGATTTATAATGACATTGGTGAAGTTATTAGACCTTTTGATGTTCACAAATTAGATGAAGCTTAGTTTGGGTTTTGGTTTTATTTGGGTTATGTATGAAAACCTGTCGCCGGTGTCGTTTTCGGCCGTGGCACGAGTCGTGCCCCCTGGCACAAGTCGTGCCCATGGCCAACTCGTGATAACGACTCGTGGATAGGAGGCCAACTCGTTCTGAGTACATTGTGGAAGATTGGCACGAGTCGTGCTCTAAGGCACGATTCGTGCCATGTGGAAGTCACGAGTCGTGCTGTCAAGGGACGCATGATTCTGAGAAGGGCCAAAAGGGCACGAGTCGTGCCGGGCACGAGTCGTGCCCTGGCCTGGTTTCGTTGCACCAACTTTAGAGCTGTTTAACCCTAATCAAACTGGAACCAAAATGAAATCTCTTTAACTTAGATTAAAGTGGAATGCTTGGGCTACTCAATGAAGTCTTATTTGGTCAAACTGGAATTTCGGAAGTAGTTTAAATATTGTTCGGGAAATGGTTGATAAGCTTGAATTGTAACTTCACCAAAGTGGTTCAAACTTGGGAAGTAGATCTTGAACTTTCGTTAAGGTTATCCGAGGTTGTGTAATGATTATGTATCAATGGTTATGATACATAGTGGCCTTACCTGCCTCATACCTTTGGGGATTAGTGTGAAATAGTGTAGAAACTATAGGTTTCACTATTGAGCTAATTGGAAATGTGTATGTATCACGTGGTGGTGTTGTATCCCAAGTGTGGGTTATTTGGTATTGTTATGTTGTATCCCAGTTGTGGATTATCTGGCATATTGATTATATTATTCCCGGTGTGGATTATGTGGTTATATGGATACCTTATTTGAACTCAAATTCGTTAATGGTATTATGCATAGTGTATTAAATGAACTGTTGCACTATGGTATGGATTAGCATGAGTATACATTACCATGTTGTTATATTATGATGCATAGTGTATTAAATGATTGTTGCACTATGGTATTGATTAGCATGAGTATACATTACCATGTTGTTATATTATTATCCCTTTTTGTGGATTATATTTCAAGTATCTATTATGTGCTTGAACGTGTTGATATTCGGGGGTATGATGAAATTCAATCAATTATGGATTTGTTCTATAAGTGATTGAAGGTTCATCATACCTGGGACCGTTCCCCTCTGTGGCCACAGAGTGGGCTGTGCAAGCTACTGTATTGAGCCAAAAGCCCTTACGGTTATGCTGCGATTTGGTGTACCGGTGGAATGCTCTGTATGAAGCCAAAAGCTTTACTAAAGAGGGGCCACTGATATTATATGATACTCTGAATAAGGGTCATATAAGTATCCTATTTTCTTATATGGATCTCTGGGGTATGAGACCTATAAGCGGTGAATGTGCATGGGGGCAATTCACCAAAGAGCGGAGTTTTATTCCCACGTTGTACGACTTATTGTTCAGACGGGAAAGGTAAAATGAGGTAACGTAAGGTGTTTACCGCTTTCATAATGTGTTATGTGCTACCATGCTATGTGTTGCATCTTGTTTGGCATCTTGCTGCATTCATAATAGCTTATTGAGATTTATTCTCACCCCTTCCCTTTTACTGCTTTAGATTGTGGCCGAGACAGTGACCCGATCCAAATGAGGCCGGGGAAAAAGTTTGGACTCTTGCTTTTGGGACTTATCAGGATAGGTATAGGAGTTGGTTGTTTGGAAGTATTTATTAAGTATTACTCTTTTAAAAAGTTGTACATAAACTCTTTTGTAAACAAAGTTATTTTGTGGTTTCAATGTAATTTATTAGGTTATGGTTTATCGAAGTCATTGTGGAATTTTTTCCAAGTGAAGATATTATCAGTTGATTTTAAATTGGAAGTTGAGTAATGGTTTTCTTTTAAATGTGAAATTAAAGTTTTAAAAATATAAGATGGGTTTTCTTAGTCTGGGCTTCTCAAGCTCGGGACACGTGTTAGGTCCCGGGTTGGGGTGCTCACATTTGGTATCAGAGCTTAGTTTAGAGGTCAAGGGTAGATGTCTAAACTAAGGGGGAGTGTGTGGTAATTGACGCCGAGTGGTTAGTGCAGAAGTTTGTTTTAATGGCTGGAAATAATGATGACCAGCGAAAGGTTCTAGAAAATAAAGGATGTTTAAATTGTGGCCTCACAGTCATGGTATTTTAGTAATGAATTAAAATGGTCTTGGATTGAATATGAGAAATTTTGTAGGTGGGTTGGTGCATTTTACTTGGGTTGAAATTTGATAAATTAGTTGAGATGTGGTATAGTATTGATGTTAAGAAAAATAATTTAAGTATGTGGTGTTATTTAGGGTTCCTTTTCATGAAGTTGGCTAAGTTGTAAAGTTGTTGTTATATGTGTTGTACAATGCTATTATTATCGTATGATTGATTTTGGATAAGTTTGACAATTTGTTTGGTTGTTGGAATAATGAGAAAAGGGTTTAGAAATGAGTAGAGTGATGGTTTGATCAAATATAGGTTGGTAATTGAAAGAGTATTATAAAGGTTAATATATGGTGGAGAGAGTATTGTTGGGTGGTTTGTGATGTGTAAAAATAATGAAAATAACTTAGGTAGTGGGTGAATGAATATATGGAATAGTGATAATAAGATATGGTTTAATGTGGAAAGATAGAGTAATAGGGTTATATGGTTTGGAGAAGGTATGTGGTATCATTCGAGAACCTTATAATTAAAGTTGACTCAATAGTATAGTTGTTGTTGAATTATGGTCATATATGGTATATGATGTATTAGTTGATATACATGGTGGTTGTAATGGTTAGTCAATTAATAGGGCTTTGGAAATAATCAAGAAAGAGTGGTTTTGGAATGAATGTGGTAAGGTTGATATTCAAAGTTATTGGGAATTCTGTATCCATTTTAGTTAAGTTATAATGATCATGAAAGGATTTGAAGAAAGATTTAGTAATAGCAATATTGTCTAGAGTAAAATGGTGTTGTAAAGTGAAGGCCTATGGTCGAATATGTGTTTCGGGCCTAGGAGCGATAGCTCCCTCAGAGGTTACTAGAGGTATATTCCCTGTATCAGAAGTAGGGGTCATATTTTATAGATCCTGTTGCATATCATTTATGTTGGCATCACATTTTGCTTGTATGTGACATACATTGCTTGAGATTTTGTTTATTGTTAGAGGATTCTGCTCTTATGAGAGGATACCTCGAATCTCCTTTGGTTTGCCACGATGGTGATGTGGTTATAGCTGGGCATGTATTGCCAGATGTGGCAAATGATGATTATATTTCATTATTCAACTGAGTATTTATATACAAAAGTGTAGACAACAATACATTGATCTAAGCAAGGTTATGAACAGAAAGTGGAAGTGCATCAGTTGCGTGTATCTGTCTGATGACCCTTGGTGTGAGGCGGCCGCATGGAGCTGAGGGAGGCGTCCGCATCAGAGGCAGAAACATCAGTAGTGGTTTGGACAGGATGAGGCGGGCGCTTGGTATTATGTGAGGCGTGCGCCTCATTCTGTATAGCATCTCTATCATGCCCCCACAAGATGGACGGCCGGTTGAAGTCCAATCTTGGACATCACAGTTTGAAATGAAGATCGGCCAAGGGGTTTTGTCAAAACGTCAGCAAGCTGATCCTTACTGGATATGAACGAAACCCGAAGATCATTGTTCTGGACATGTTCTCTAACAAAATGATAATCGAGACCAATGTGCTTCATGCGAGAGTGAAATTTTGGATTTGCAGCGACATAAGTAGCACCCATATTATCACAAAAAATTGCCGGAGGGGAAGTAGAAATAAAACCAAGTTCCAGAAGAAGATTCTTAACCCATAACACTTCTGCCGTGGTAGAAGCTATCGCACGATATTCTGATTCTGTTGAGGAACGGGCTAAAGCACGTTGTTTATGAGAACTCCAAGAAATTGGGTTTGTACCCAAGTAGACAATATAGCCTGTTGTAGAGACGAAATCATCCTTATCACTTGCCCAATCGGCATCAGTGAAAGCATGAACAGAAAGGGGTGATTCTCTACGAAGAAGTAAGCCATGAGTAGATGTTCCAGCCAAGAATCGAAGAACACGCTTGAGCGCAACCAAGTGCTCATCAGTGGGACAATGCATATATTGCGAAAGACGATTGACAGCGAAAGAGATATCTAGCCGAGTGAGGGAAAGATATTGAAGACTTCCTACAAGGGCACGATACTCAGTAGGATTGGCAAGAGGAGTACCACCTTTGGAAGAAAGAGGCGGATGAGTTACCATTGGTGTAGATACGGGTTTAGCTGAGGACATGTTGGAACGAATGAGAAGATCCTGAATGTATCGATGTTGGCTAAGAAGAATTCCACGAGGATGTGGGATAACTTCAACACCCAAGAAGTAAGAAAGAGGACCGAGATCAGACGGAGAATTGAGAAATAAATGACTCTAGAAAAGAGGGATTGGAGCCAGTGATGATAATATCATCGACATAGACAAGAAGGAAGATGAGACCTTGAGAATGACGTAGTGTAAATAAGGAAGAGTCAGATACACAATTTTTGAATCCAAGTGAAATGAGATAGGAACGTAGTTCATTGTACCAAGCCCTAGGAGCTTGTTTAAGACCGTAGAGAGCTTGACGCAATTTACAAACATAGGAAGGAAGAGAAGGATTGACAAAACCGGGAGGTTGAACCATGAACACTTCCTCATTTAATGTCCCTTGAAGAAATGCATTGTTAATGTCAACCTGACGAATAGACCATCCATGAATAGTAGCAAGAGAGAGGACTGTACGTATAGTGGCAGGTTTTACAACGGGACTGAATGTTTCAGAGTAATCAAGTCCAGGGCGTTGGTGAAAACCCTTAGCTACAAGACGGGCTTTGTGACGATCTATAGAACCATCAGGATGATATTTTGTGCGGAAAACCCACTTGCACCCAATTAAATTTTGAGACGAAGAAGGTGGAACGAGATCCCAAGTGTGATTTTGAACCAAGGCATCATATTCACTTTGCATGGCTTTACGCCAAATTGGATTTTTGAGAGCCTGAGCAATGGTTGTAGGTTCAGCCGAAGGTGTATGGAGAGAAGTGTGAAGATTTAATTTATTTATTGGCTTGACAATTTTATTCTGTAAGCGGGTGATGGGACGATTTGGAGGAGGTGGTGGAGGAGGCGGTGGTGTTGATTGATGAGTAGCAGAAGAGGTAGCAGAAGGTATTAAAGAGGATGTAGGTGTTTCAGTCGAGATTGGGTTAGAAGGGACATGTTGTGGCTGGGAAGTGGAAGCAGTATGAGACATGTTTTGTGGTATAAGAAGAGGAAGAGATACTTGGCACCCCATCGTAGGGGTAAAATTGGGTTATTAGGGGTGGTAGATTTTGAGAAGGGAAATTCATGTTCTATGAATTTTACATGCCGAGAGGAATATATTTTATTAGAGGTTGGGTCAAGACAATAAAAGGCACTTTGTGTTGACGAGTAGCCAACAAACACACAAGGAGCGGAACGAGGTTGAAGTTTATGAGAAGTATATGGGCGTAACCATGGATAACAGAGACAACCAAAACTACGGAGTTTTAGGTAGTTTGGATTTTGGTTGTGAAGAGTTAGATATGGGGATTTGAATTTTAGAGTAGGAGTAGGCATGCGGTTTATCAGGTAACAAGCTGTAGAGAAGGCTAGTGACCAATATTTTAGAGGCATGGAGGAGTGGGTTAATAGAGATAGACCCGTCTCGACAATATGACGATGACGACGTTCCGAGTAACCATTATGCTCAGGTGTGTGAGGTGGAGAGGTGAGATGCTGTATGCCATGAGATTTAAGAAGTGGTTGAAGACCAATATATTCACCACCATTGTCACTAAAGATTGTTTTTATAGATCGATCAAAGTGTTTTTCAACCAAGAGTTTGAAGTGAGAAAAGACAGTGGTGGCATCGTTTTTATTTTTGAGAGGATAGAACCATATGTATTTAGAGAAGTGATCGACAAAGATTATGTAATATTTGTAAGAGTCAAAAGAGTGAACAGGAGAAGTCCAAACATCACTATAAATGACATCTAATGGATCAAAGGATTGAATACTGTTATTATGAAAAGGCAACTTGTGACTTTTATTGCAATCACATGAATTGCAATGAAAGGACACACAATTCGGAATGTTCAAATGAAAATTATTACTAATAAAACGTAAAATAGAGGGGGAAGGATGGCCTAGTTTATGATGCCAATTTGATGTCGAGGACAAGCGAACAGAATGAACGGCGGAACGAGGTGGATGCCATTCATAGATTCCAGAGCTATGTTGACCTTGAAGGAGAGTGGTGCCTGACTGAATGTCCTTCACAATAAAAGAGTTAGGTGAGAAAGTGATGGAAGCGTTATTATCACGGCAAAACTGAGAAACAAAAATAATATTACGGGACAGGGATGGCACATGAAGAACATTATTAAGATGAAATTGAGAAGTAGGAGCAGAGAGGGAAGTTGAACCAATATTTGATATGGATAAACCTGAGCCATCACCAATAAGAAGTTCCTCCGTGCCATCATAGGGAGAATGCAAGGCAAGATTATCTAGGTCACTAGTAGCATGATGGGTTGCCCCACTATCCAAGAGCCAAGAAGCTGAGGGAGAGGGATTAGTTGTGGCAGTATAGGCGCTTGGTCTTGGGTTTGAGTTGGTTCGGTAATAGGACCTGTTGGTGACAGTAGCAGGAGGGTTACGGGGAGGGTTAGGATTATAGTTGGAATTGGGATTAGAGTTTGGGATGGTGACATGTGGGTATTGTTGACGGAACATGGGACATTGAGCAAGGAAATGGCCAGAGGTACGACACCATTGGCACCGTCCCTTAAAGGGAGTTTGAGGTCGAGGAGAATATGCTGGATTTGATGCGGGTGTGGGAAGGAGTCCTGGTGTTGGAGATGGAAAGCGAGAAGGTGGGTGGCGGTTGTTGTTATTATTTTTGGCAGCGAAGTTGATGGAGGATGGAAAGGAAGGGATGGATTTAGATTTCTGTTTGAGGGATAGCTCTTTGGTAATGAGTTTCTCATGGAGCTCATCAAAGGTGATGGGAGTTTCGCGATTTTGAACAACAGAGATCACACTCTCATAGGCGGGGTCATTTATTTGATCTAGGATTCGATCGATGATGTCTTCAGGATCAAGGGGACGGCCAAGGGAAGCAAGTTGATCAGTACATGATTTGATCTCTTGCATAAAATCAGTGATGGAGCGGGATTCTTTGGTTATATTTTTGAGACGGTCTTTAAGCTGTTTGATATGTCCCTTAGAAGGGTTGGCATATGTTTTTGCCAAGGTTTTCCAGGCATCTAGTGTGGTAGGACATAGAGAGATGAGAGGGACGAGAGAGGGTGATAGGGTTCCAGCGAGTGCCCCTAAGATTAACTTGTCCTGACGGAACCAAGTGCTATAGGCTGGATTAGGAACGGAGGTGGTGTTGTTTGTTGTGACCGATGCATTGGTGGAGGGAGTTGCAGGGGTGGTTTGGCCTGTGGCTGGTGTTGTATTGGTGGTGGTGGCAGGGAGATTTTGAGGAGGGGCTAGATGTGAGCCATCAATGAATTTGTATAGATCAAGACCGAGAAGAGTGGCTTCGATCTGAGTTTTCCAGGCGATGTAGTTGGTGGATGTGAGTTTGAGGATATGAGAGAGAGAGGCAACGATAAGAGGGACATTTGGTTCAGCGGAATTAGGAAGAACTTGGAAGTCGGCGGCAGCAGCCATTGAAGAAGAAAGGTAGGACACGGTTTAGGAAGAGAAGATTGATCTTGGCTCTGATACCATATAAGAGAAATGGCAAATAATGATTATATTTCATTATTCAACTGAGTATTTATATACAAAAGTGTAGACAACAATACATTGATCTAAGCAAGGTTATGAACAGAAAGTGGAAGTGCATCAGTTGCGTGTATCTGTCTGATGACCCTTGGTGTGAGGCGGCCGCATGGAGCTGAGGGAGGCGTCCGCATCAGAGGCAGAAACATCAGTAGTGGTTTGAACAGGATGAGGCGGGCGCTTGGTATTATGTGAGGCGTGCGCCTCATTCTGTATAGCATCTCTATCAGATTTGTTATGATTACCGATGTGTAATTATGAAATATACTTGACCTGAATGGTTAAGTAGTTGTTGTGTATTGGTAGACTATCATAATAAATGAGTCTCCTTTTCTAAGCCTAATTTGCTTATATTGGTATTTGACATAGATAAACCTTTACATGGTATTCTTGTTATATATGCGTTAAAGGAAGAAAGTTTTGATTAAAAGTGTGAAGGGTAATTGGTATGTGTTAGACTTGCATAAAAAGTCTTTTCAGAAATTTTACGTGCTAGTTGTGAGTAGATGGTAATTGTGTTCCCATCAAGATATTTCATGTGTTGATTCTAAGTATGATAATCAGAATTTTAAATCCTTATTTTGTTGGCTTTATGACAATTATGATTGATGACCTCTTTGTTTATTTAAAGTTTCGAGAGGATCATGAAGATAATTTGTGAGTTGTGTTATTTACCTTCAGTGGAAATTCATCGTTTGAGAAGTTTAGTAAATGTGAGTTGGCTCGCAAGGATTTTATATTTTGGGTTATATAGTCTTGAGTTTGAAGGTTACCATGGATCTTACAAGGATTGAGTCCGTGATCTTTGGGTTGGCAAGTACTATCGAAGGAATTTTAAGGAGTTCTTGAGAATTGAACAATCTTTGCTTTAGTTAACTCTAATGGATGTATAAATAGTGTAGGATGTAATCAGGATGAATCATAGTGATAGAGTTGGAGAATAGATTGGCTATAGATCCAATCCTTACCTTACCTAATGAATGTGAGGACTTTGTGAAATTCTAAGTGCGTATTAAAGGAGAATTAGGTTGTGATATTATGAGAATTGAGAAAGTAATAGTGTATGCTTCGAGGAAGTTGACTTAGATAAAGTGGAATTTTCATACACCCTACCGAGAGTGGTTACAATTGTTCTTCGTTAGTTAAGGGGAACCTTATCTTTTGAAGCTTTCTTTTGGGATTGTCACAGATACTAAGAGTGGGAAGATTTAGTTAGTCGAAAGGGAGAGATTAGAATACTATTCAGATTCTTGAGGAATAGGTTATGTGTGTGATGGATCTCCTCTCAAACTCGGGAAATTTAATTAACCTTAGCGATTGTGTATAATAGCAGTTTTAGTTTAGCATTGAAGTGGTACTGTATGAAGCTTGGTATGGAAAAAAAAATCATTTGTATGATCCTTCGTACGTATGGAGTTCTTCAGTTAAGAATGATTTGGTGGATTTGACTTATGTGGGAAACCGTTGAGAGTTATTAGAATCGAAACTCCGGGATTAAATTCTAGAATACTTAGGTAGTGAGAATGTATAGAAGAATCATGGCATTAAGGAAACTGTTTGAAGGTTGTAATTCAAAATGCTTGGGAGAGTAATCTTTGTTATTGATCATTAAGGTAATCAAGTTTAAAATTCGGGACGAATTTTCTTTAAGGGGGAGTGAGTGTAACGACCCTAACCCTAGGCACCTATTTTAGTATCACATTATATGCCTTTTATATTAATTGTTGACTTTATATGCTTTTAATATTATTGTTAAAATTATGTGTTCATTTTTATATCCTTAATTTCTTATATTAGGATAAAATGATAAGGAAATAAAATAATATTCTAGGGGAAATATAAAAATAGAAAATAAATAAAGTAATAGGATGGAGTGGTAATAAAATGGACAAATAAAATGTTATGAGTTGGGAGGGTATTTTAATTGGTTGAAAGAGTTATTTTGGAAGCTTAGGGTGGGGGGGACCATTTCCCCTAACTTCCTCTCCTTTTCCTACTAAGTCAATGAACCCCATGCTTTCCATACTTCCCCCTTACTCTCCCCATACTTCCTTTATCATTCTCATACTCCATCCTCCTCCTTCTTCTCCTTCATTTTCTTTTACAAATTTCCATGGAAGCTACCATATGAAAGCCTTACTTCCCAAGATCCTACTAAGTCCAAATCTTCTCCATTTTTCAATCCAAGAGTACTTTTGAGCTTGGGACAACTAGGAGAATCTATCAAGCTAAGAAGATCATTATTTCATCCTAAAATCCTAAAGTAAGTTATTATGACTTCCTTCTAAATAATGCTCACTTTATGTGTTAATTAATCTCTTGTTTAAAGAAGATGAATTGTGGTATTTTGAATAAAGTTAATTGAGTTGAAATTAATCTTAAGTTGTAAATTGGTGATCTAAGTTGAAAGAAGAGTGGTATAGAGTAATTGGGGATGATAATGGTTTAAGTGTAAGTATTTAATGTGGGTTTGGCCAAGTCATTAGAGTTAGAAAGTGAATTATTATGACTTTCCTCCTATTAAATGATCATGAATAATTTAATGTTAATATTGTGGTTATAGTTGTGATTTGAAGTGTTAGGACCCTTTCTTGGAGTTAAGGAATGAAGTAATGACCTAGGATAAAGTTGTTGTTCATGGAAGTAATAAAGAGTATAAGAAATGGATTGGGTTAGATTAAGAATGAAATCTTAAAATGTGGTGGTGAAATGAGTAGGAAATCAAAGTGTAATTAGTCTAGGTTATATTACCTTGGGTTTAAATGATTTATAATGACATTGGTGAAGTTATTAGACCTTTTGATGTTCACAAATTAGATGAAGCTTAGTTTGGGTTTTGGTTTTATTTGGGTTATGTATGAAAACCTGCTGCTTTGGTGTTGGTTTACGGTCGTGGCACGAGTCGTGCCCTCGGCACGAGTCGTGCCCAGCTGACTCGTGATAATGACTCGTGGATAGGAGGCCAACTCGTTCTGAGTACATTGTGGAAGATTGGCACGAGTCGTGCTCTAAGGCACGAGTCGTGCCATGTGGAAGTCACGAGTCGTCTTTGTCAAGGGATGCATGATTACGAGAAGGGCAGGGCAAAGGGCACGAGTCGTGCCACTGGCTTTGGTTTCGTTGCACCAACTTTAGAGCCTGTTTAACCCTAATCAAACTGGAACCAAAATGAAATCTCTTTAACTTAGATTAAAGTGGAATGCTTGGGCTACTCAATGAAGTCTTATTTGGTCAAACTGGAATTTCGGAAGTAGTTTAAATATTGTTCGGGAAATGGTTGATAAGCTTGAATTGTAACTTCACCAAAGTGGTTCAAACTTGGGAAGTAGATCTTGAACTTTCGTTAAGGTTATCCGAGGTTGTGTAATGATTATGTAGCAATGGTTATGATACATAGTGGCCTTACCTGCCTCATACCTTTGGGGATTAGTGTGAAATAGTGTAGAAACTATAGGTTTCACTATTGAGCTAATTGGAAATGTGTATGTATCACGTGGTGGTGTTGTATCCCAAGTGTGGGTTATTTGGTATTGTTATGTTGTATCCCAGTTGTGGATTATCTGGCATATTGATTATATTGCATCCCGGTGTGGATTATGTGGTTATATGGATACCTTATTTGAACTCAAATTCGTTAATGGTATTATGCATAGTGTATTAAATGAACTGTTGCACTATGGTATGGATTAGCATGAGTATACATTACCATGTTGTTATATTATGATGCATAGTGTATTAAATGATTGTTGCACTATGGTATTGATTAGCATGAGTACACATTACCATGTTGTTATATTATTATCCCTTTTTGTGGATTATATTTCAAGTATCTATTATGTGCTTGAACGTGTTGATATTCGGGGGTATGATGGAATTCAATCAATTATGGATTTGTTCTATAAGTGATTGAAGGTTCATCATACCTAGGACCGTTCCCCGTGGCCACGCGAGTGGGTCATGCAAGCTACTGTATTGAGCCAAAAGCCCTTACGGTTATGCTGCGATTTGGTGTACAGGTGGAATGCTATGTATGAAGCCAAAAGCTTTACAGTAGAGCTGATATTATATGATACTCTGAATAAGGGTCATATAAGTATCCTATTTTCTTATATGGATCTCTGGGGTATGAGACCTATAAGCGGTGAATGTGTACGGGGGCAATTCACCAAAGAGCGGAGTTTTATTCCCACGTTGTACGACTTATTGTTCAGACGGGAAAGGTAAAATGAGGTAACGTAAGGTGTTTACCGCTTTCATAATGTGTTATGTGCTACCATGCTATGTGTTGCATCTTGTTTGGCATCTTGCTGCATTCATAATAGCTTATTGAGATTTATTCTCACCCCTTCCCTTTTACTGCTTTAGATTGTGCTGAGACAGATGGCCTGATCCAGTGAGGCCGGGGAAAGAGTTTGGACTCTTGCTTTTGGGACTTATCAGGATAGGTATAGGAGTTAATTGTTTGGAAGTATTTATTAAGTATTACTCTTTTAAAAAGTTGTACATAAACTCTTTTGTAAACAAAGTTATTTTGGGGTTTCAATGTAATTTATTAGGTTATGGTTTTTCGAAGTCATTGTGGAATTTTCTCCAAGTGAAGATATTATCAGTTGATTTTAAATTGGAAGTTGAGTAATGGTTTTCTTTTAAATGTGAAATAAAAGTTTTAAAAATATAAGATGGGTTTTCTTAGTCTGGGCTTCTCAAGCTCGGGACACGTGTTAGGTCCCGGGTTGGGATGCTCACAAATTACTTCCCTTAATCACCTGTTTCTTAACTACAACTAGTGAGTAATCCGTCGAGATTCGACGGGCATATTAAAGTTTATTATTAATTATTGCTATAATCTGTAATTTCATTAGGTCATATTGTTTTGGTTTATTGAAATGAAATTACAGAGTATATGGGAGGGATATAGTATACTTCATATTTATTTTGTCGTTTAGGATACAAATGATGCTTATACCATGTTTTTCCTAATTGTTTTGGCTTAGACCAGGGTGGTCATCATGCATAAGCAACTGCAGCAACAGCTTGTTCATTTCAATTAGTCCAATAAATGTTAAATGAGAGCTTTACCTCTTCAAATGGACTACCCTGTTGTCAGAGCTCAAGCAATTTTCAAAGTACTCACAGAGGTTGATCTGTTTATTGTTGGTGATGGAAATTTTGATTCTACTTCCAGGAATCGAGTGAAAATTGCTTCTGTAAATTAGAAAATATCAAGATTGTACTAAAAATTCCAGAGATTTATATACAGGCATGTACAGAGATTTTTATTGTTGGATATATTGCAGAGATTTATATACTTTCATGAACCATGGTTTTCGAAGCAGTCATAGGTATATTTGCTAAATAGGTGAAATCTTCATATCTACTATTAGAGGACCAAGATATACATCACTCACCTGTATATCCAATTCTAAATTCCATACTGACAAACATAGACTCAAAAAATGACTACACACAGAAAATCAAAAAACCAGAAAATCATCAGCAACCAAAATTCATTCCAAACTAAAATCTGGACCAAATCAATTACGAACCACATAGCATACCGAATCATTAAATCTAAAAGCCTCTAAAACGTCTACAGGAAGATCAAAATTGACAATAATTTCATTTTTTAATTTACTTTAAAACAAATCAAAATTGAGAATAATTTCAGGAGTGAGGCAGTAAGGATCTTCTATAACATTGCTTCTTTATCTTGTTTCCCTAAAGCAAAAATTAGGTTGAAGAAAAGTAGCTAATGATCACCCGAATAGTGATTTTTTTAAGGTTGTACTTTTAGCTATCATAGGTCACCACGGTGGTTGTTGGCACTATTAAGGATCTTCTATAGCAAGTGCTATCGATATGTACTGCTAACAGGTGAAATGAGAAGCATAATGGGTCTGAGGAACTCATGAGTGGTGACACAATGACTGTTGAAGGAGAAAGGAGTAGAGATAATCAAACTCAGCAACCGGAGTAGCATCACTCTCTAGCACAATTCAGCTAAAAATGTCATTTAAGGTTACATAGCCACTTTCCAAAAACAACAGCTGTGTGGGAGAGTAAAGTTCTGGGGTAATATATAAAAGTCTTTTCCTCAGCATTCCACTGATATAGGCTTTGCGAGTATCAGCAATGACTTTTTCAACACTTTCACAGGCTGCTCCAATCATATCAATTCTAGTCTGGAAACGAAAAAAAAAATGCGTTCAAAAGTTACTAAATAAGTTGATTTGCACATCATTAACAATGATTCACCTTTAACTTTTCTATTTGAGCGACTACTGACAAGTTTTGCATCCCATGTAATAACTGCTCCCTTTTGGAATTATCATCTGTTTCCATCTCATTCAATAGTTTTGATGACAACATAACAGGAAGCACTGTAATGAAATTCAAACAATTAAACCAAGAGAGTATGCACTTAATCAACTGTAACACAATAATGTGATGGAAAACTTGCAGTCTACAAGCGTGTGTATGTGTGTGTGAAACAAATAGTTAAAGGTATATCAAGGTCCAAAAGGCCCAGGTATACATACTTTCCAAGGAACAATTTAGTCAAGCTTGTTCTGGATTCATAGTCTTGCTGGTATTGAGACAGGGTACATTCTTGACTTGTATTTTAAATGAAATTACAGAGTATATAGGATGGAGAGAGTAAACCTCATATTCATGTTGTCGATTAGGATGCAAATGATGCTTATACCATGTTTTTCCTAATTATATCATTTTGTCCTTACATCTTTAAAAAGAAAAAAGATGATTGTAAGATGTACAAATGAATGTGTTTCTATTATATGCAGAGATCAAGAAACTGCCTTGTTTCGATGTCCCTGTCCCTGAAGCCTGTTTGAGGACGTGGAAAGGGAGATATGATGCATACAGAATAGAGATGACTGAAGCCTTAAAGTGTGGTAATTCATCAAATGGTTCTGCAAATGATTTGATAAAGAAATACAAAGAGGTATGTATTTGTTAATTAATGCATAAAGAATGCTTAGGCAACAACTCTACAACTGCATAATGACTTAATTAGTTAAGGTCTGAGGTTAGTTAGAGTTGTTCAATGATTGACTCGGATTTAGCTCCCCTCAACTCCTGTTAGGCTCGAGTTAAGCTTGATGATTGCTTGAGGAGCAACTCCTCAATTCAAATCTGTATCACAGCAAATAACATTCCAAAGCAGATTATCACAGCAAAGAGCTTCTACAATTCAAACCTTTTCAATTTCAGAACCCTCAAATTTAGCACAAATATTTAAAAATAGCTCCAGTCCTATTAAAATTTAGATCTAAATTTATGGACACATATTGCTGTTTCATGTTAATCATTTGGTAAAAATTCTTCCATTACCCGTAATACTTATTCATCTCCGGTATATTTGAAAAAAAGGTGAAAATGACCTTTGATGCAAACTGTTGTCTGCAGTTTCATTGTTGAAGAGTCTTTTGATGATGTTATTTGTTGGGTTTCGAGGGTCCATGCGCAGCGGAATAATGCAAATAACTCGAATACCCAAAGCCCTAGAATCCGTTCTAGATGAATAATTAAGAAGTATGAATTAGGGTTACCAACCTTGAATGCCTTTGTCGTTGATATACGTAGTCTAACTCCAGATTGAAGAATTAGCAAGTCTTCAATATACGATCCTTGAATCACGAACAAATGATCTTGAGAAGCGAAGATCCTCTACGAGTATCCACGCGATGAACGAACCCTAGAACTCTTTCTAGGAGGATTGCTAGATCCCTTGATTGAAACTTTTTCAATCTATGATGAATTATGGAATTGATGAGATGTTTTTCAATTCACAATTGAAAAATTCTCTCTATTTTGTCTCTCTCAAGGCTCAAAATCGGAACTAGCTGCTAGGGTTGTTAAAGGAGAGTATTTATACTCTATAAATACTATGCCCTATTAAAAACCCTTGAGAAAAACGGTTTCAGCATTTAGGGTACATGGGCGGTCGCCCATGTGTCCAGCGCCTAATCCCTTTCTCCGAAAACCCATATGGGCGGTCGCTCATAAGGACATGGGCGGTCGCTCATGTGTCCGGAAGGTTTAATCCCTTATTCGAAAACCAACATGGGCGGTCGCCCATAATGACAAGGGCGGTCGCCCATCTAGACGATCTCCAATGCCCGAGTTTTCCAAATAACAGGCGGTCGCCCATAGCACCTTGGGCGGTCGCCCAACACACCAGAAATCCATAATTCATTTTTGACAATTCGTTCGATGCGTGTGACCCCATAGGACTATATTATGTTGGCAATGAGTTCGATCACATCGATCCTCATAAGACATGAGCGGACTCTAGCAAGCCATCATGTCTACCCAAATAATATAATATCAAGTTCGTTTTCCTACATAGTACATATCACAATCCCATTGTCACACGATGTTATATTGAACATGAGTCATGGTCCACGTCAACTCATATTGTTCAATGCTTTCTCGTTACCAAGTAAATTGATTAATCGAATGACATTAATCATATTAATTCATTCGGGCATGGCCATGCACTACATCAATCTTACTCACGAGTGGCCAAGCAAACATCTCTCTTTACGAGGGACAAGTTTCCATCTTGACTTATCATTCTTCCCAACAAGAATCATATCATGCCAATAATAGCCCTTATTGTTGTGGGTTAAAGACAACGTTAAACTATATCAAACATGATATTCATCGAGTGGAAGACGATGATAATCTCGGGTCAAAGGATATCAATGATATGACTATATGGGATTTATCTATGACATATGACCATGACATAAATCTCATAATGGGTCAAGTCCGGTACCTTGTTCTCCAACAAGTACCCATGAATCTAATGCGCATCTCCATGCATATAATCATCACATGATTATCCATTAGACTTCATACTAGCGCTTCATAAGTACTAGGGACACGATTATTATAACTAAACATGCAAACACATATAATAATCAAATAAACAATCTCATATATAAATGAACAAATGACATTACATAAAGGTCTATCTCTATAGGCCTAGTGGCACTTAACACCTACAGTCTCCCACTTGCACTAGGCCCGGTCACTCATGTATCTTATACCCATGGACCTAACATGACCATCATGTTTAGCTTGTGGCAAAGGCTTGGTGAGAGGGTCCGAAATATTGTCATCCGTTGGGTACCTTGCATATCTTGACATCCTCCCTTTCACATTTCTCGTATGAGGTGAAAGCGTCTCAAAATGTGTTTGGATCGCTGATGTGACCTTGGTTCTTTTGCTTGGGCAATAGCACCATTATTGTCATGAAACAGCTCTATCGGGTTAGTGATACTCGGAACGACTTCTAAGTCACTAACGAACTTCTTGATCCAAACCGCCTCTTTAGCCGCATCCGATCTTTGCTATGTATTCGGCTTCTATTGTAGAATCGGCAACGGTGCTTTGCTTGGAACTCTTCCAACAAACGGCACCTCCATTTAGCATAAAAACAAAACCGGCTGCGATCTAAAGTCATCTTTGTCGGTTTGGAAGCTTGCATCTGTGTAACCCTTTACAACAAGATCATCTTCCATTCCTCCAAATACCAAGAATACATCCTTAGTCCTTCTCAAGTACTTAAGGATATTCTTGACAAACTATCCAATGGTTCTCACCAGGATCGGGCGGTATCTACTCGTTGCGCTTAGAGCATACGAGACATCGGGTCTAGTACACAACATGGCATACATGATAGATCCAATTGCCGAAGCATATGGAATATCACTCATCCTCTTTCGCTCATCATTTGTCTTAGGACAATGAGTCTTGCTAAGAGTAATGCCATGTCCCATTGGCAAGTTCCCTCTCTTAGAATTTTCCATGCGGAATCTTCTAAGGACCTTGTCAATATACGTACTTTGACTCAAACCAATCATCCTTCTTGATCTATCTCTATAGATCTTGATACCAAGGATATAAGCCGCTTCACCCATATCTTTCATTGAAAAACATTTTCCTAACCAAGACTTAACAGTCTCAAGTGCAGGAACATTGTTTCCAATGAGCAATATGTCATCGACATATAGCACCAGAAATAGGACTATGCTCCCACTTATTTTCTTGTATACACAAGGCTCATCTTCATTTTTGATGAAGCCAAACTCTTTAACTGATTCATCAAAACGTAGATTCCAGCTCCGGGAAGCTTGCTTCAATCCATAAATGGATCTCTGCAACTTACACACTTTGTTAGAATTCTTTGGATCGACAAATCCTTCAGGCTGTATCATGTATACATCCTCAAGTAGGTTTCCGTTAAGAAACGCTGTTTTGACGTCCATTTGCCATATCTCATAGTCGTAATATGCGGCTATCGGTTCCTTGTCATTTTCGGGTTCTTGAATTTCTTCAAGATCAATTTTACTCCCACTAGTTTCTTTAGAGAGAAACTCTTTCTCTAGAAAGACACCATTTCGAGCAACAAACACTTTGTTCTCGGATTGGTTGTAAAATAGATATCCTTTCGTTTCCTTAGGATAACCAACGAAAATGCATTTATCAGATTTAGGTGCAAGTTTATGTTCAGAAACTAATTTCTTTACATAAGCCTCACAGCCCCAAATCTTCATGAAAGATAAGCTAGGCTTTCTTCCATACCACATCTCATGTGGGGTTTTAGGAGCCGATTTAGTAGGGACCTTATTAAGCGTGAAAGCAGTTGTTTCCAGTGCATGTCCCCAAAAAGAAATAGGAAGGTTAACTTGACTCATCATCGATCGAACCATATCTAATAGAGTTCGATTTCTCCTCTCGGATACACCATTCCATTGTGGTGTTCCGGGTGGAGTAAGTTCTGAAACAATTCCACAACTTTTCAGATGATCGTCAAATTCTTGGCTTAAGTATTCACCACCTCGATCGGATCGAATGGTTTTAATAGTTTTGCCAAGTTGATTTTGTACCTCATTTTGAAATATTCGAATATCTCAAATGCTTCACTTTTGTACTTCATCGGATAGACATAGCCATATCGGAGAAGTCATCGATGAACGTTATGAAGTACCGAAATCCTCCCCTAGCAATGCTATTCATTGGTCCACACACATCGGTATGTATGAGAGCCAATAAATCACTAGCCCTTTCACTACTCTTAGTAAAAGGAGCTTTAGTCATCTTACTTGATAAACAAGACTCGCAAACATCATATGATTCATAATCACATGAGTCTAAATATCCATCTTTATGGAGTTTAGATACGCGCTTCTCGTTTATGTGACCAAGACGGCAATGCCATTTGTATGTGTTGTTCACATCATTTGGTTTAGATTTCTTACTAACATGATAAACATTCTCAACATTATTTTCAACATCCAAGACATAAAGGCCATTAAAAGAATGAGCAACACAATAAAGCATGTCATTCAAATAAATTGAAAATTTCTTATTCGCAATAAGAAAATTGTAACCCTCATTGTCTAAACATGAAATAGAAATAATGTTTCGCTCAAATCCGAACATAATAACAGTTATTTAAAACTAAAATTAATCCGCTAGGTAAAGTGACTTCGTAAGTCCCTACGGCCAATGCGGCAACTCTTGCTCCATTTCCAACCCGAGATCTACTTCACCCTCTTTGAGCGACCTTCTATTCTTAAGTCCCGCACATTTAGACAAATGTGAGATCCACATCCGGTATCTAATACCCAAGAACTAGAAGTAGAAAGTAGAACATCTATCATATAGATACACGAAGTCGTGGCAATCACATTGCCCTTCTTCTTGACCCTTACGATAAGCTTTGCGATTACGCTTCCAATGCCCGGTTTCATTGCAATGGTAGCATACCGCATCCTTTTGGGATTTGGGTTTAGGCTTCTCAAAGAACGGCAACCTTTGCCTCCGGTTTAGCAACTTTTGCTTTACCCTTGTTTTTGAACCCCTTTCCTTTATTCACCATCAACACTTGATTGGTTTTCTTGGTAATATTGTTCTCCGCATTCTTTAGCATCCCATGCAATTCGGACAGAGATTTATTCATCCCATTCATGTTATAATTCGGAACAGGCTGATTATAACTTTCGGGGAGTGAATGCAATATCATATCCGTAGCCGACTCTAACTGGATAGGATACCCAAGCCTCTCAAGATGTTCGAGGTGACCCTTCATTTTCAACACATGAGGCCCAACAGGTTGTCCTTCAATCATCTTGCATGAATGAAGAGCCTTCATAGTGTCAAACCTTTCTGACGTGCTTGCAAGCTGGAACATTTCCTTTAAATGATTTCCCAAATCATAAGCTTCCATGTGTACAAGGTCCTTCGAAGGGCCTTACACATAGTAGCCGACATCGTGCAACCAACATCTATAGAATCATCCACATGTTTCTTATGTTGGTCCCTTTCACTTTAGATGCATTAGCGGCGGGCTCGGGTGGAATGGGTCCATCGAGAATGTACAACTTCCTTTCTTGTTTGAGAACAATTCTCAAACGGCGGATCCAATCCACATAGTTGTTGCCATTCTCTTCTAACTTGTCCTTCTCAAGGACCGATCGCGATGACAAATTCGATTAGTGTTAGCGGCCATTGATCTACAAAGATATGCAACAAGATATAAACATATATGAGCACCAATTTCATTTAAGAGATTAAATAATGTATTTCATAAATACTCCCACTAAATTATATAACCTTCATATACAAACATGCATAATATAATTTAATAGGCTAAGACCCAACTTTAATTTAATTTCAAGCTCGGCTATGGCACATTGCTCAAAATTAAACTAAAAAGGTAGATAACATTTATCAATCATATCAACATATGACTCTTAGATCTTTTATGAGATTATAGACATCATATGTCACATGTTTCAATCTCATCTTATGCCTTAGGCCCAAAACTGTTTTGATAGCCTTATTGAGTTCAACCATTTTAAACGTATAGCAATCACTATTTGCTCATCTTGATCATACAAAGATAGAATTAATGTACCTCGCTATGGCGAGCCTACATAAAACTACCCGTGTACTCACAAGTGTTTAAAGTGGGTAGCATAAACAAACTCAAAATTTTAAAGAAGGTTCAATTTTTCATGTTTATCAATTAACATAGCAAGGTTGATTCATGAAAAACTATATGAGCATAATTATGAACATGGAATGATACAACACAAATTACATTTGGTCAGTAATTACTAGTACGCGGCCACGTGCTCCAAGGTTATCCCACACTTCCATCGAAGTGCACACGTGGGAAGGTTTTGGTGTCCAGCCCATATACCAAGTAATACTTCACAAATATCCTAGATTAATCACATTAATCATATAAATGAATTGACATCCCATAACCTAGATTAATCATATTAATCACATATTTCAATTTCATAATCATGGTATATCACTATATACAATTACTTCACAATCATGGTATATCACTATATACAATTACTTCACAAGCAATACTCATACAATTTCACATTCCAAATCATATTTATCATGAAAATTCATATAATCACATTACACAATAATCATGATTATCTAACTAAACATCATGAACCAGGCTCTGATACCACTGTTGGGTTTCGAGGGTCCATGCGCAGCGGAATAATGCAAATAACTCGAATACCCAAAGCCCTAGAATCCGTTCTAGATGAATAATTAAGAAGTATGAATTAGGGTTACCAACCTTGAATGCCTTTGTCGTTGATATACGTAGTCTAACTCCAGATTGAAGAATTAGCAAGTCTTCAATATACGATCCTTGAATCACGAACAAATGATCTTGAGAAGCGAAGATCCTCTACGAGTATCCACGCGATGAACGAACCCTAGAACTCTTTCTAGGAGGATTGCTAGATCCCTTGATTGAAACTTTTTCAATCTATGATGAATTATGGAATTGATGAGATGTTTTTCAATTCACAATTGAAAAATTCTCTCTATTTTGTCTCTCTCAAGGCTCAAAATCGGAACTAGCTGCTAGGGTTGTTAAAGGAGAGTATTTATACTCTATAAATACTATGCCCTATTAAAAACCCTTGAGAAAAACGGTTTCAGCATTTAGGGTACATGGGCGGTCGCCCATAGGGACCTGGGCGGTCGTCCATGTGTCCAGTGCCTAATCCCTTCCTCCGAAAACCCATATGGGCGGTCGCTCATAAGGACATGGGCAGTCGCTCATGTGTCCAGAGGTTTAATCCCTTATTCGAAAACCAACATGGGCGGTCGCCCATAATGACAAGGGCGGTCGCCCATCTAGACAGTCTCCAATGCCCAGTTTTCAAATAACATGGGCGGTCGCCCATAGCACCTTGGGCGGTCGCCCAACACACCAGAAATCCATAATTCATTTTTGACAATTCGTTCGATGCGTGTGACCCCATAGGACTATATTATGTTGGCAATGAGTTCGATCACATCGATCCTCATAAGACATGAGCGGACTCTAGCAAGCCATCATGTCTACCCAAATAATATAATATCAAGTTCGTTTTTCCTACATAGTACATATCACAATCCCATTGTCACACGATGTTATATTGAACATGAGTCATGGTCCACGTCAACTCATATTGTTCAATGCTTTCTCGTTACCAAGTAAATTGATTAATCGAATGACATTAATCATATTAATTCATTCGGGCATGGCCATGCACTACATCAATCTTACTCACGAGTGGCCAAGCAAACATCTCTCTTTACGAGGGACAAGTTTCCATCTTGACTTATCATTCTTCCCAACAAGAATCATATCATGCCAATAATAGCCCTTATTGTTGTCCGGTTAAAGACAACGTTAAACTATATCAAACATGATATTCATCGAGTGGAAGACGATGATAATCTCAGGTCAAAGGATATCAATGATATGACTATATGAGATTTATCTATGACATATGACCATGACATAAATCTCATAATGGGTCAAGTCCAGTACCTTGTTCTCTAACAAGTACCCATGAATCTAATGCGCATCTCCATGCATATAATCATCACATGATTATCCATTAGACTTCATACTAGCGCTTCATAAGTACTAGGGACACGATTATTATAACTAAACATGCAAACACATATAATAATCAAATAAACAATCTCATATATAAATGAACAATGACATTACATAAATGTCTATCTCTATAGGCCTAGGGCACTTAACACCTACATTATTCGGGCCATACTGAAACATTTAAGATGATTTCATTAACTTTCTAAGGCTATGATACAAATGTCAATTAACATGTTGTTGTTGCTGTTAACAGTATGAGGTCAGACTTAAACTCGGGGTTTAAACTTGGGATATTGGATAAAGGCATAAGAACATTGTTTTCTAACTGATTTGTCTATATAAAAGCTATAAAACCAGGTCCCACTAAGATTTAAACTCGGGATATTGGACCAAAAGACCGATGTCCTGGCCATTACAAATACTTGGATCTCCACTCTATCCTATTGAAGAATTTGGCTAACAGATATATGGTATGTACATACTTCACAGTTATAGCAAAAAAATTAATTTTTTTCTTGACATTCATTTATGATGGAGGGAGAAGTTTGAATTTCCTTGTTGTCTTTCAAACAACTTCTCTTGTCCTGTTACCCTTGAGATTTTAACCAAGACTTTGATTACTTTGGTTTATTATAAGTTTTGACTGTCTTTTCTTGTCACATTATTCTGAATGTCATCAATTCTGTTAACTCAAAACCCTTTACATTTTGTCTACCTTTTATCGAATTAGTGGATCGGATACTCTTACATAGGTTCTACATGCAGTTAGAAGAAATGTTTTCTTAAGGAACAAATTGAATGTTGTAACGACCCTAACCCTAGACACTAATTTAGCATCATATTGTGTGCTTTTGATATCAATGTTAATATTATGTGTTCATTTTTATATACTTGATTCCTTATATTAAGATAAAATGATAGGGAAATAAAATAATGTTCTTGGAAGAAGTATAAAAATAGAAATGGATAAAATAAATAAAATGTGGGTAGTTAGATTTATTTGTGTAGGGGCTTTGGTGTAGTAGGGGAAAGACTTTTATTAAAAGTGGTATGGGGGGCCATACTCCTTAAATCCCTCCCCTTTCACCTCCTTCCCTCCTTAGTCAACAAAAGGCCATACTTCCTTATCTTTCCCCATACTCCTCCTACATCATCCGGCCTCCCCCCTCTCCCCTCATCATTCTTCTTACCTCCTTCCTAGAACTCCTCCATGGAAACCTCCCCTCCAACCTATTCCTTCTAAAAATCATATTAAATCCAATCCTTCTCCATTTGATGATCCGGGTGTACTTCCATGTTCGTAGAGGCAAGGGGAATACATCAAGCTAGACAAATCTTGGTTTCATCTCATATTACTAGGTAAGTTATTATGACTTCTTTCTAAATATTGCACATTTTATGTGTAAATGAATATTTTATGAAAATAAAAAGTATATTGTATTTTTAAAATGGTTATTTGAGTAAGATGATTATTCAAGATTTAATTGATTTTAGTTAGGAGATGAGGGTTTAAGTTGAAGGAATGAGGATATAATGGGAGTAATAGGTTAATGACTTGAAAGGGGGTTATTATGATCTTTTCTTTTATTTAATGTTCTTGAATCATTTGGTGTTGTTATTGTTATTAAAATGGTTATTAGATGCTTTGGAAACCTTCTTGTAGTTAAGAAATTGGTTTATGTTGTAGAATGATGTTGTTGTTTAAGGAAGATGATCAAGAGTGTAAGAAAATGGATTAAGTTAGATTAAGAAGGTTAAATTGGAAAGGTGGTAGTGAAATGGGTGGAGAATCAAGTGGTAAATAATCTAAGTTTATATTATATTGGGTTTACTTGAATTGTGATGATCCTTGTAAGCTAAGGAAATCCTCTTGGTGTTCTTGAATATTGGGCTAGATAAAAAGAGAAGGGAATGAAGCTAAGTAGAAAGGATTAAAATCTGAGTTCTTTGGAAAATGACCTTGGGCGGTCGCCCGTGGGAGCTTGAGCGACCGCCCATGTGGGCGTAACTTGGCTTCTTTGAAATCCTTCTTGGGCGGTCGCCCAAGAGGTGTGCGGTCGCCCATGAGGGCGGGAACTAGTATACAATTGAAACTCACTTGGGCGGTCGCCCAAGTGGTGTGGCGGTCGCCCAAGACCCTGCACCTCATTTTAAAGCTGAACCTGAATTAGTTTAGTAAGCTTGATTTATCACTTATAAATTGTGACTCCCACTTAGTACATTGAGCTTGAACCTTCATAGAGACCTTGTGATATAGAATATTGTCCGGGAAATGATTGATAAGCTTGAATTGTAACTTCACCAAAGTGGTTCAAACTTGGGAAGTAGGACTTGCACTTTTATTAAGATTTCTCGAGGTTGAGTATTGACTTCGTAAGAATGGTTTATGGTTTAGGGTGGCCTTATTTGCTCCCATACCTTGGTGATTAGTTGATCAGTGTAGAGACTATAATCACACTATTGTGTTAGTTAGGAATGTATATGTGTTACATCAATATATGGTATCCCAATTGTGGATTATTTGGTATATGGTTGTATTGTATCCCAAGTGTGGATTATTTGGCTTGTTGTTACATTGTATCCCAAATGTGGATTATTTGACACGTTGTTATGTTATTCCAATGTGTGGATATGCTTGCTATGTGGTTGCATGGTTATCCCATTTGTGGATTTATTTGTTATCATTCATATTTATTGATGATATTATGCATAGTGTATTAAGTGGTTGTTGTACTATGGTATTGATTAGCATGAGTATACATTACCATGTTGATATATGATTATCCCTTTTTGTGGATTTATTTCAAGTATCTATTATGTGCTTGAACGTGTTGATATTCGGGGGTATAATGGAATTCAATCAATTATTGATTTGTTCTATAAGTGATTGAGGGTTCATTATACCTGTGACCGTTCCCCTCTGTGGCCACGAGTGGGTGTGCTAACGGCTTGTATTGACCCAAAAAGCTTTACTGACCGTTGCGATTGGTGATTAGGGGAATGCTTACGTATTAAGCCTAAAGCTTTACAATAGCGATATTATTGTTGGATACTCGATATAGGTATCTTTTCTTATATAGATCTGGAGTATGAGTCCTATAAGAGGTGAATGTGCCGGAGGCGGTTCACGAGAGGAGTTTCACTCCCACGTTGTACGACTTATTGTTCAGACGGGAAAGGTAAAATGAGGTAACATAAGGTGTTTACCGCTTTCATAATGTGTTATGTGCTACCATGCTATGTGTTGCATCTTGTTTGGCATATTGCTGCATTCATAATAGCTTATTGAGATTTATTCTCACCCCTTCCCTTTCTTGCTTTAGATTGCCGAGACAGGTGACTGAACCATGAGGCCGGGAAAGAGTTTGGACTCTTGCTTTTTGGGACTTGTCTGGATAGGTATATGAGTGGGCTGTCGGGAGTCATATTTAAGTTTTATTCTTTTATAAGTTGTAAGGAAAACTCTTTTGCTAAACAATGTTAATTAGGGTTTTCAATGTAATTAATCAAGTATGGTTATTAAAGTGTTTGTTTAAATTCCTCCCAGTGGAGATATCATTATTTGATTTTTGTTTATGGAAAATTGAGAATTGGTTTTCTTGTAAAGGCAAATAAAAGTTTTAAAAATCTAAGATGGGTTCTCTTAGTTTGAGTTTCTCAAGCTCGGGACACGCGTTAGGTCCCGGGTTGGGGTGCTCACAGTTGGTATCAGAGCTTAGTTTAGAGGTCAAGGGTAGATGTCTAAACTAAGGGGGAATGTGTGGAAATTGACGCCGAGTGTTTAATGCAGGAGTTCGTTCTAATGGCCGGAAGCAATAAGGATCAGCGAAAGGTTCTAGAAACTGAAGGAGATATGGGTATAGGTGGAATTCAGGATGAAGAGATGATGAAATTATTTAGGATGTTTGTACAGAATATGAAGACTAGAGGATCAGTTCCGAATCAACCTGAGGGATGTCTAAGTGATGGATGGGAAAGGTTTGTGAAGATGAATCCACCGAGTTTTAATGGATATCCGGGTCCGTTAAAGGCAGAAAAATGGTTAGAGAGAATGAACAAAATCTTTGAGGTTATGGAGAGTCGCAACGAAGAGAAAGTTAGGTATGCCATTTTCAAACTTGAAGGTCCAGCTGATCAGTGGTGGCAGAATTTGAAGGGAAGTTGGGAGCGGGATCATACGCCCGGACTTGGGATAATTTCACTCAACAGTTCGAGGACTATTTCATTTCAATGGTTACAAGGGATAAGAAGGAGATTGAATTCTTAGGACTAAAACAAGGGAACATGACGGTGGATCAGTATTCAGTCAGGTTTGAGGAATTAGCTAGGTGTTGCCCTCATTTGGTATCGCATGAAGTGAAAAGGGTTCAGAAGTTTGTGACAGGTTTGAGGAGTGAGTTTAGGAAGAAATTATGGATTGATAGTTTCACTGATTATCAGACAGTCATAGATAGAGCATATAAGGTCGAGAAAGACATTGAGGAAAATAGTGGAAGATCCGGAAGTGGGATTAGAAATAAACCAAAGTATCTAGGACAAGGATCCAAAATCACTAAAGGACAATCAAGGACTTCAACTTCAGGGAGTATGAGAGGAGAACTTGTTGTAACCTCTTCGTCAAGGCCAATATCAAAACAGTATGGGATGATTTGTAAATTTTGCAAGAAGATGGGTCATTCTGAAGACAAGTGTTGGAGTAAGCAATGGAAATGCTTGAAGTGTGGAGAAATGGGTCACTTTAGGAGGAATTGCCCACGAGTGCAGCAAGGACGAGCTTCAAGCAGCGGTCAGCCGGGTGGACAACAAAGAAGTGGTACCAAAAGAGATAACGAAGGGGAACCGAGAGAGAAGGTTTATGGTCGAGTATGTGTTTCGGGTCCAGGAGAGATAGATTCCTCAGAGGTCACTAGAGGTATATTCCCTGTCTCAGAAGTAGGGGTCATATTTTATAGATCTTGTTTCATATCATTATGTGTGGCATATCATGTTGCTTCTATGTAACATACATTACTTGAGAAATTGTTTTATTGTTAAGAGGATTCTGTTCTTATGAGAGAATACCTCGAATCTTCTTTGGTTTACCACGGTGGTGATGTGGTTATGGCTGAGCATGTATTGCCAGTTGATTTGGTATGATTACCGATTTGTAATTATGAGATATACTCGACCTGGAGGGTTAAGTAGTTGTTGTGCATTGGTAGACTATCATAAGAAGTGAGTCTCCTTTTCTATACCTAAATTGATTATATTGGTCGTTAATATAAATAAACCTTTATATGGTACTCTTGTTATATAAGCATTAAAGACAGAAAGTTTTGGTTAAAAGTGTGAAGGATATTTGATATGTGTTAAACTTGCATAAGAAGTCTTTTCAAAAAGTTTATGTGCTAGTTGTGAGTAGATGGTAAATGTGTTTCCATCAAAGTATCTCATGTATTGATTCTAAGTATGTTAATCGGAATTTTAATCTTTATCTTGACGGCTTTATGGTAGTTATGATTGATGAGCTTCTTGGTTATTTAAAATTATGAGAGGATCATTTGTGAGTTGTGTTATTTGCTTTTAGTGGGAATTCATTGTTTGAAGAGTTTAGCAAGTGTGAATTGGCTTGAGAGGATTCCAAATTTTGGGTTCTAAAATCTTAAGCTTGGATGTTCCCTAGATCTTATGAGGATTGTGTTCGTGATCTTTGGGGTTGGCAAGTGCTACCGAAGGAAATTTAAGGAATTCTTGAAAAATGAAAGATCGTTGTTTTAATTAATTCTAAAGGATGTATAAATGGTGTAGGATGTAATAAGTATGAATTATATTGATAGAGATGGAGAATAGATTGGCTATAGATCCGATCCTTACCTTACTTAATGGATGTGAGGACTTTGTGAAATTTTAAGTGCGTATTAAAGGAGAATTAGATGATGATATTATGAGAATTGGGAAAGTAATAGCGTATGCTTCGAGGAAGTTGGCTTAGATAAACCAGAATTTTCTTATTCTCTACTCGAGACTGGCTGCAATTGTTTTATGTGAGAACCTTATTTTTTTTAAGCTCTCTTGTGGAATTTGTCACCGATCCTAAGAGTTGGAGGATTTAGTTACTTAAAGGGAAGAGATTAGAAGACTATCCAAACTTTTGAAGAATAGATGGTGTGTGGAGTGATAGATTTCTTTTCAGCTTGAAAGGTTTTATTAATCTTAGCGGAGTTGAGTATAATAGCAGTTTTGGTATAGCATTGAAGGGGTACTGTATAAAACGTGATATGGAAAATTTATTTGTATGATCCTTCGTACGAATGGAGTTCTGCAATTAATGATGTTTAGGCGGATTTGACCTATGTGGGGAAAACGTTGAAGAGTTATTAGAATTTCAATTTCGGGATTAAATTCTAGAATATTTGGGTTGTGAGAATGTATAGAAGAATCATGACATTAAGGAAACTATTTGAAGGGTGTAATTTGAAATGCTTGGGAAAGTAGCCTTTGTTATTGATCATTAAGGTAATCAGGTTTAAAATTCGGGACGAATTTTTGTTGGGTATGCATATTTTAACCCTCCTATTTTGTATTAGATTTGATTGATACCATGACCTCCTATTTATTTTAAGGACTTTAGGACCCTATGTAATGAAGCTTAGACTTCAATTTTTTAGCTAAGTCCATTTTATAGAATAGGTTAAAATTTAGGCTTGAAGACTTGCTCAAGAATCATTGGATTTTAGGATTGCAGCTTTCAAGGGTTCCCGAACCGCTTTCGTAACCGCTGCGTAACCGCCTTTTGCCTTGAGATTCCTCTCATCCGAAACCGCCGATCAATCAAGTGCAAACCGCACTTTTGGAAATCCTCTTCGGTGGAACCGCCTTTTGTCAAACCGCTTGCCCTTAACCGCCCCAATGATTGACTTCTTGAAGTGATCCTTTTATCCCTTGGAATCCACGTCGGCAATATTAAATGTCAACCACCATATCTTGTCACGTGACCCAATGTCGAGCAGATCCGCAAAGATCTCATAAAGGTGACAGATGTCCTAACCACCTTGATTGCACTCGAGGTCCGATCGCCTTTACTGCACCAACAGCTCTAAAGGACAAAAGTGGATATCAGTGGACCAATGGGAAAGCATCAAGTACTGTCCTTTAATAGCTTTGTCCCACGGCTATATTTGAGATGCTTGGGTATAAATACCCCCAATCTTCACCATTTGAAGCTTGCTTGAAAATATTGAGAAATTGCCGTGATCATCGAAGTTGAAGCTACGCCATAAATTCTTAGTCCTTTGAATCTTCATCTTCATACTTCAAGAAATATTCCCTGTAAATCAAGCCTTAACACAATCAAGAATCATTGTGCTCTACATCTCACAGATTTAAAGAGCCTTGATCTTGTTCTCACACACTCACCTCACTTGTTCTAATCACATAGATTAAACACTTGAGATACACTGGTTATAGTTTTGGATTTGTTCTTCATAGAAAAGATTTTATTGTACTTTGTAATCTCACAATACTTAATATAAAATCTCTCTTAGAAATCCAAGACTAACCATCTTGGTAGTGGACGTAGATCGTTTATCGATTGAACCACTCCAAATAGCGTGTTCTTACTTTGCATTTTCATTTCTTGTGCTTACTAATTATCTACCTTTCTCTCGTGTTTGATCTTATATAGTTATCCTTTATTGTGAAATTGTGTTTGGAGTTAACATAGTCAAACTGCACTTTCAGTTTTACAACTGCTCAGAAAATTGCACTAAAACCGCCTTGCAAAACCGCCTTCTCAAAACCGCATTTTATCAAGTATTCCGCTGTGCATTTTACAACTCTACTTGCAGTTTCTAATACACTGCAAGAGGTTTTGTAAGCGTAGAGGTTTAGTTTTAAATTGAGGGCGAAAAATTTTAAACAGCTATTCACCCCCCCTCTAGCTGTATTTTCACCCTTGTTGCCACCTTTGGGACCAACAATTTTCTTTAAGGAGGAGTGAGTGTAACGACCCTAACCCTAGGCACTAAGTTAGCATCATAT
Source organism: Adenophora triphylla var. japonica (assembly GCA_022495995.1). Lineage (NCBI taxonomy): Eukaryota > Viridiplantae > Streptophyta > Magnoliopsida > Asterales > Campanulaceae > Adenophora > Adenophora triphylla. The sequence continues at coordinate 151,475 of JAFEMH010003245.1, read as the reverse complement.
TGTGTGCTTTTAATATCAATGTTAATATTATGTGTTCATTTTTATATACTTGATTCCTTATATTAAGATAAAATGATAGGGAAATAAAATAATGTTCTTGGAAGAAGTATAAAAATAGAAATGGATAAAATAAATAAAATGTGGGTAGTTAGATTTATTTGTGTAGGGGCTTTGGTGTAGTAGGGGAAAGACTTTTATTAAAAGTGGTATGGGGGGCCATACTCCTTAAATCCCTCCCCTTTCACCTCCTTCTCTCCTTAGTCAACAAAAGGCCATACTTCCTTATCTTTCCCATACTCCTCCTACATCATCCGGCCTCCCCCCTCCTCCCTCATCATTCTTCTTACCTCCTTCCTAGAACTCCTCCATGGAAACCTCCCCTCCAACCTATTCCTTCTAAAAATCATATTAAATCCAATCCTTCTCCATTTGATGATCCGGTGTACTTCCATGTTCGTAGAGGCAAGGGGAATACATCAAGCTAGACAAATCTTGGTTTCATCTCATATTACTAGGTAAGTTATTATGATTTCTTTCTAAATATTGCACATTTTATGTGTAAATGAATATTTTATGAAAATAAAAAGTATATTGTATTTTTAAAATGGTTATTTGAGTAAGATTATTATTCAAGATTTAATTGATTTTAGTTAGGAGATGAGGGTTTAAGTTGAAGGAATGAGGATATAATGGGAGTAATAGGTTAATGACTTGAAAGGGGGTTATTATGATCTTTTTTTTATTTAATGTTCTTGAATCATTTGGTGTTGTTATTGTTATTAAAATGGTTATTAGATGCTTTGGAAACCTTCTTGTAGTTAAGAAATTGGTTTATGTTGTAGAATGATGTTGTTGTTTAAGGAAGATGATCAAGAGTGTAAGAAAATGGATTAAGTTAGATTAAGAAGGTTAAATTGGAAAGGTGGTAGTGAAATGGGTGGAGAATCAAGTGGTAAATAATCTAAGTTTATATTATATTGGGTTTACTTGAATTGTGATGATCCTTGTAAGCTAAGGAAAACCTCTTGGTGTTCTTGAATATTGGGCTAGATAAAAAGAGAAGGGAATGAAGCTAAGTAGAAAGGATTAAAATCTGAGTTGCTGGAAAATGACCTTGGGCGGTCGCCCATGGGAGCTTGAGCGACGCCCATGCGGCGTAACTTGGCTTCTTTGAAATCCTTCTTGGGCGGTCGCCCAAGAGGTGTGTGTGCGGTCGCCCATGAGGGCGGGAACTAGTATACAATTGAAACTCACTTGGGCGGTCGCCCAGTGGTGTGGCGGTCGCCCAAGACCCTGCACCTCATTTTAAAGCCGAACCCGAATTAGTTTAGTAAGCTTGATTTATCACTTATAAATTGTGACTCTCACTTAGTACATTGAGCTTGAACCTTCATAGAGACCTTGTGATATAGAATATTGTCCGGTAAATGATTGATAAGCTTGAATTGTAACTTCACCAAAGTGGTTCAAACTTGGGAAGTAGGACTTGCACTTTTATTAAGATTTCTCGAGGTTGAGTATTGACTTCGTAAGAATGGTTTATGGTTTAGGGTGGCCTTATTTGCTCCCATACCTTGGTGATTAGTTGATCAGTGTAGAGACTATAATCACACTATTGTGTTAGTTAGGAATGTATATGTGTTACATCAATATATGGTATCCCAATTGTGGATTATTTGGTATATGGTTGTATTGTATCCCAAGTGTGGATTATTTGGCTTGTTGTTACATTGTATCCCAAATGTGGATTATTTGACACGTTGTTATGTTATTCCAATGTGTGGATATGCTTGCTATGTGGTTGCATGGTTATCCCATTTGTGGATTTATTTGTTATCATTCATATTTATTGATGATATTATGCATAGTGTATTAAGTGGTTGTTGCACTATGGTATTGATTAGCATGAGTATACATTACCATGTTGATATATGATTATCCCTTTTTGTGGATTTATTTCAAGTATCTATTATGTGCTTGAACGTGTTGATATTCGGGGGTATAATGGAATTCAATCAATTATTGATTTGTTCTATAAGTGATTGAGGGTTCATTATACCTGTGACCGTTCCCCTCTGTGGCCACAGAGTGGGTGTGCTAACGACTGTATTGACCCAAAAAGCTTTACAGACCGTTGCGATTGGTGATTAGGGGGAATGCTTCTGTATTAAGCCTAAAGCTTTACAAGAGCGATATTATTGTTGGATACTGATATAGGTATCTTTTCTTATATGGATCTCTGGAGTATGAGTCCTATAAGAGGTGAATGTGCTGGAGGCAGTTCACCAAAGAGAGGAGTTTCACTCCCACGTTGTACGACTTATTGTTCAGACGGGAAAGGTAAAATGAGGTAACATAAGGTGTTTACCGCTTTCATAATGTGTTATGTGCTACCATGCTATGTGTTGCATCTTGTTTGGCATATTGCTGCATTCATAATAGCTTATTGAGATTTATTCTCACCCCTTCCCTTTTACTGCTTTAGATTGTGCTGAGACAGTGACCCGAACCAATGAGGCCGGGAAAGAGTTTGGACTCTTGCTTTGGGACTTGTCTGGATAGGTATATGAGCGGGTCAAGTCGGGAGTCATATTTAAGTTTTATTCTTTTATAAGTTGTAAGGAAAACTCTTTTGCTAAACAATGTTAATTAGGGTTTTCAATGTAATTAATCAAGTATGGTTATTAAAGTGTTTGTTTAAATTCCTCCAAGTGGAGATATCATTATTTGATTTTTGTTTATGGAAAATTGAGAATTGGTTTTCTTGTAAAGGCAAATAAAAGTTTTAAAAATCTAAAATGGGTTCTCTTAGTTTGAGCTTCTCAAGCTCGGGACACGCGTTAGGTCCCGGGTTGGGGTGCTCACAGTTGGTATCAGAGCTTAGTTTAGAGGTCAAGGGTAGATGTCTAAACTAAGGGGGAATGTGTGGAAATTGACGCCGAGTGTTTAATGCAGGAGTTCGTTCTAATGGCCGGAAGCAATAAGGATCAGCGAAAGGTTCTAGAAACTGAAGGAGATATGGGTATAGGTGGAATTCAGGATGAAGAGATGATGAAATTATTTAGGATGTTTGTACAGAATATGGAGACTAGAGGATCGGCCTCCGAATCAACCTCGAGGGATGTCTAAGTGATGGATGGGAAAGGTTTGTGAAGATGAATCCACCGAGTTTTAATGGATATCCGGGTCCGTTAAAGGCAGAAAAATGGTTAGAGAGAATGAACAAAATCTTTGAGGTTATGGAGAGTCGCAACGAAGAGAAAGTTAGGTATGCCGTTTTCAAACTTGAAGGTCCAGCTGATCAGTGGTGGCAGAATTTGAAGGGAAGTTGGGAGCGGGATCATACGCCCCAGACTTGGGATAATTTCACTCAACAGTTCGAGGACTATTTCATTTCAATGGTTACAAGGGATAAGAAGGAGATTGAATTCTTAGGACTAAAACAAGGGAACATGACGGTGGATCAGTATACGTGAGTACAGGTGATTGGGCTGAATATATGCTTCGAAAAGGTCCATCTGCTTTCAAAGAATACGTAGAGGTGAGGAGAATATAATCTTGTTATATTTCCAGAAATTCTACTTATGTAACTTTGAACCTAATGTAGTATGTCTATGCTCTAATGTTTCAGGAATGCAAGCAGTTGGGCTTTGACACGGTTGAGTTAAATGTTGGATAGATGCCTAGAGCGTCTGTCTGTAGACTATGGAAAGAAGTCCAAGCTTGGATTCACTCTGTAACAATCTCTCCACAGGTTTCCACCTCTATAATACTTTTTGGACAATCTATAACTTAACTTAGGGCAGTGACCAAAAGAACAGAAGAATGTTTCCACACACACACCCCCCCCCCCAAAACAAAAATTCAAAATTAAATAATATAAATCAACAACAATAACACAAAAAAAGTCATTGTTTAGGGCAAACAGATTCAGCAGCTCACCAGTGACATGGTTTGGATCTTGGTTTCTATCAATATTTTAAAAGGACCCTGACGTGTCTTACCTTGGCAAGCTCCATTCTATATTCTCTACATTTAAAGGATCTTTTGTTGTTATAATGTTTCTAATGGGTTGTCACAATTTACACATTCCGATAGGTTATTGGCATGTGATTTTTCTCCAAAGTGAGCAATTTTGTGCTAATGCAAGCTGTAAGGTACTCTAGTGGAGATCATGACTGCAAATCGAAGGATTGTTTTGGTTGAAACTTGAAACAGACTCACTACAATGTTTATTTGGCCAGTTGTGAGTGATGTGATTAAGTTGATGTTGATATTTGCTATTGATGTTGTGCTGTAGGTGTGAAGTCTCAGTTAGAGTATCTTGAACAATGCTTGACAGGTATATATAGTTTTTGATAGCATTATTAGTCTTTTGCTTAGCTGTTGTCCCTCTCTGTCCCAAAATGATTGTCGATTTTTTTTTTTTTCAAAATTTGCTCTCGATCAAGAAGAGCAAATCAGGATTATTTACACCTAGAGCTTGAAAAGCTACATGACTTATGCAATAAAGTGAAGTTGGAAGGGGAACTGTGGGATGAACTGGTATATAGCTCAAGCCAGAATTCACACATGGTTCAAAGGGCTACTCGCTTATGGGACTCTCTGTTATCTCGTAAAAGTAAGTACTAACATCATATAGTTTCCCTAAATTTTGGTTAATTTTAAATACTAACATCTTGTAGTGACTGAAACAAAAATCAAAAAAGAAAAATAAGCTCCCATGATCAAGTAATGATGATTCTACGACTCAAAAATTTAAGCCATATATTATTCAGAATTTAGTATATTATGGGGATAGAAACATGAAATACATAGGATTATATAGAGTTAATAACATATCCCATAAGGATATGAAAACATGTTACTGATCTGAGAAAAACTTATATAGAGAAGCTAAAAAGAACAAAAGAAAAAAATGAACACAATTGAACATTAGTACTGCAAGTAAATTAGTCCTTACCTTGTTGTTGAAACTACCAAGCAATGAAGAAGAATTCTTCTTCTTCTTCCTCCCTAGGCTTGGCTGGTTCCTTTCTCTATATGCCTCTGCCGAAATCTCCTCTCCTATGCCGCCTCTCTCTCTCTATCGCTCTCTCGTTATATGTAAGGATATACTATTGATTTCCGAATTTTAAGGATATCATTTAAGGATATAATTTTGCAAATATTGATTTATTTTCTCTCTCTGCCTATACAGAATTTTATGTTATTTTTGAATATACAAACCCTCAAATCAAGGAAAGCTGATTTTATCCTAATTTAGGCTGATAAAATATTGATATCCTAATTTAGGGACTAACCAAATTTAATTGATCAATGAGAATTTCACATTCGAAAATCAGATTTTATCTTAATTAAGGTTTTGAAGATTGAAATTCAATTTGAATGTGTAATTTGATTTTTCGAATTTCATTTCGAATTTATTTTCCATCTCTGCCTATGCCGAATTTTAGGTTATTTTTGAATATACAACCCTCAAATCAAGGAAAACTGATTTTATCCTAATTTAGGCTGATCAAATATTGATATCCTAATTTAGGGACTAACCAAATTTAATTGATCAATGAGAATTTCACATTCGAAAATCAGATTTTATCTTAATTAAGGTTTTGAAGATTGAAATTCAATTTGAATTTGAAATTTGATTTTTCGAATTTCATTTCGAATTTCAAATTTGATTCATCTCTTCTTTAGGATTTAAATAAGCATCAGTATTTTAAGGAATAAAATGCAAAACACCTACTTTATTTACAACCTGATATACCAAACACATTATAGGTATTTGCAGAAGAATATTTCGAGTTTCACTGAATACACAAACAAAACACCTACTCTATAAATTAAGAGAAAGAAAGAGTATCTTTTGGCTTAATTCATGGAATTGATTTACATAATAATAAAAAATATTTTCACAAGATGAGAAGAATATATGGCCTTTCTGTATGCAACATCAACATCCATATCCATCTTCGATCTTCTCCTTCTTGGAAATAACAACCTCCGAATTACCCATTGTCTCGTTGAGAAAGGGGAAAGATGAGAGAGAAAATGTGAATTGGAATTAATTTTATTTATGGAACAAATGGCAAAAAAAAAAAAAAACCACTTGAAAGAACACTCTTAAATCAATCAATATGAATCAGCTTTCCAAGAGTAAAATGAATCCAGCAGAAATAAAACCTTGAATTTGAATATAGCACGTAACAGAATCAATCCTTTCATTCTATTTTTTTTATTCTATAATGGATTGTGCTAATTTCTAATAATGGATTGTGCAAAAAAAAAAAAACTACTATATTCCCAGTTCAATCTCAACGCTACAGCATCCAGTCAAATAATATAATCCAAACCCATATATATCCATAACTAATCCAAAAATCTGAACAACAAAAGAAATCACGATTGGAAATCTCAAACAACAAACAATTCAAGCAAAACTTGGTAAAACTCTAAAACCGCAAAGCAGATGTGGGATGCCATAGATGAGATGCTGGTGGAATGCGTGATCAATGGCCCTCTAATTCCAATGAAGGCTAATACTGATGCAACCACCAATGCTGAAACTCCAGAGGTCAAAAAGCCAAAAGATGAGTGGTCGGATGAAGAGAAAAGATTAGTTGCCTTGGACAGCAAGGCGAGGTTCATCATTTCTGGAACCCTCCCCGTATCAACTCTACAGAAAGTGATGTACCTCAAAACCGCAAAGCGTATGTGGGATGCCATAGAGAGCTACCTCGAAGGTGACGAAGAGTGCAAGGAAAACAAATTATACACTGTTGAAAGATCCTACAACAACTTCAACAGAAAATCCAACGAAACCTTGCGTCAAACCTACGATCGCTATGTTGAGGTAGTTAATGCTTGTAGATCTCTTGGTAAAACTTTAACCGATAAGGAAATCAATATGACTTTCCTATCTCGCTTTAGGTTCTAGATGGGTAAATAAGGCTACCTCTCTAGAAGACTCCAAAGTATTGGGTACTTGGTCGCTAAGTAACTTGTATGCCAATCTTAGAGTCTATGAACTTAAATTAAATCATATTGAAGAGATAGAAGGAAAACCAAATCGCTTTCTATGTCCGTAGTGGAACATGAAGAGAAACCATCCACATCCAATCAAACCACCGATCCTTCCATATCAACCTCATCACTCATCGAGATGGATGATGATGATTTTGCCATGTTTGTGAAAAGATTTCAAAAATTTAGAAAATCCTCAAAACCTTTCACAAAATCATTTTCCAAAGGCAAACCTCCTCGCAACATTTTCTAGGGTCAGCAGATACAAAGAAGAAGAGTGACTTGGTATGCTACAACCGTAGGAAACCCGGCCACTTTGCATCTCGGAGTGTCCACAACCTAAATATGAATATATGAAAAAGAAAACTTTCCCTTCGAAATTTTCTCATCGTAAGGGAATGGTTGCTGAGGAGGAAGAGAATTCCAAGGAATTAGCAACTTGGATTGAAACAGATTCTGAGGATGGAAGTGATGATGAAACCGAAGAGGTTAATCTCTGCTTAGTTGCAGACACTTCTGATGACTCAGATTCTGAATCATTTGAGTTGCATGATATGGAGGAAAAGGAGGTTTTTGCAAAACTTCCAAATTATAAATTGGATGATGACATTAAACTTACTCCTAGTATTAAGATAGGAAATTGTTCGTATTCACGTCCCATTTTCTCATCTAAAACTGCTCCACCTTCAAAAGCTATTCCAAAGAAAATTTTGAAAAAGGTGGTGGAAGAGGTTTCTCCCATGGAACATGAAAAGATGTTCAAGGAAGCTGAAATGGTGATCCATCAATTCTCAAATCTTAAGAAAGCCTTAAGCTTAGCTCATGATGAACTTAATTTGTACAAGACGGAGAAAACTGTGATGAGGTCTGAAATTTCTAATCTTAAGGACCAAATCAAACAGATGACTCCTCTTGCTGATCAAAACCGCATCCTTGAAACTAAGGTTGCTGCACTTCAACTCAGGAATGATGACTTGGTAACCCAAATCGACGATCGTCAAAAGATTATTGATTCGTGGCTCAAGTCTCAATCCACCAAGGATAAAATCTTGGACTTCCAAGTTCCTCCTGGAACTAAGGATGGTCTAGGGTTTGGATCGAGGAAGAGGAGAAGTGTGCATCCTCGAGTGAAAAGGATGAGGAATTTTGGAACTAACTAAAGAAATTCCCAAGGGAAGCATGCTAAAGGAAAGGGTAAAGGAAGACAAGTAAATTATGTCTACCCTAAAGGAAAGCAATATGGGAAGAATTACGTGTTAAAACCTAAGAATTCCGAGGAAGCATCTGAAGAGGAAATGGCTTATGGAATTGGTAGAATTCTGCTCCAACCGCTTACGGTGGAAAAGGCGGTTTCGTTAACCTGTGTCCGACCGCGCTTCTTCTCGACCGCTCCTCCCCGCTTCAAAAGCAGTGAATAGCGGCCCGTAAAATACGTGGTCAAACCAAAGCCTGTTCCCTTTGTATCATTTGGAATGTTAGTGGAACCGCACCTCCCAAACCGCTTCCTTGTCCAAAACCGCATGCAACTCCTAAGAAGAGTAAGGAGTTAGTAAAACCCCATGAAGCTTGTAGCTATTACAAATGTTACGTGTGTGATGGTTTAGGTCACAAGGCTGCAGAATGCCTTTTGCGATTCACATCCAATGCCGGGAAGAGCAAACCTCCTTCGTCAAACAGGTGTGGGTCGTAAGGGTTGCTAACTTCAGGACCCAAGGTATAAAGGGGGACCTCGTTCTTAATGTTTACATTTCAGGTCCTCTGCTTCATGGTGGTCACTCCAAGGATAATGAATGGTATCTTGACGGTGGTTTGCTCAAGACATATATTTGGAGATAGATCATTACTTGAAGATGTCGTTGAAGCAAGTGGTCCATCTGTAACCTTTGGTGACAACAACAAAGGCAAGACCATTGGATATGGTGTTATAAGGAGAGGAAACCTAACTATTGAGAAGGTTTCTCTTGTCGATGGACTCAAGCACAACCTCCTTTCAATTTCTCAATTTTGCGACAAAGGAATGCTTTGCAACTTCACGTCATCAAACTGCTTTATCAAAGATAGCATTTCCGGCGTCACCCTACTCACAGGATTCGTAAGAGTAATATTTACATTATTGATCTAAATTACGCATGTAGTATTACTAATCTCTGTTTTGTAGCTAAGAATGTGAGCGAAAATAGTTGGCTATGGCACAAGAGGTTGAGCCACTTAAACTTCAAGTATCTTGCAAAGATTGGTAGGGAAAACCTCGTTCGTGGTTTACCCAAAGTGGCTGACCACCATCCAGAGAAATGCAGTGCATGCCAGCTTGGTAAGCAGTCCGCGTCGTCTTTCACCAGCAAGACCGCTCCATCAACTTCAAGATGCTTACAACTGCTTCACATAGATTTGTTTGGACCCGTAACCACCCGCCAAAGCATTGGAGCAAATAGATATACCTTAGTGGTGGTGGATGATTATTCAAGATATACGTGGGTTGAGATGATGATTTCCAAAGATGATCGTTATGAGATTCTCACCGCACTCTTTAGACGGCTCCAAACTCAAAAGAAGACGACTACATCGTTAGTGTTCGATCGAGATAATGGAACAGAATTTAAGAACAACGGTGTTGCTCGGTATTGTGATGACCATGGGATTGATCACAATTTTTCCACAGTGTTCCACAACAAAATGGGGTTGTGGAAAGGAAGAATAGGACGTTGATTGAGGCTGGAAAGACAATGATATACCGAAGCGAAGCTACCTCTGTATTTTTGGGCTGAAGCAATCAATACCGCATGCTTCACTCAAAACCGCGTCCTCATCAACATAACCTATAACAAGACTCCCTATGAGCTTTAGCGAGGAAGAACCCCCAACATTGCATTCTTCAAGATCTTTGGCTGCAAATGCTTTGTCCTCTACAACGGAAGAGAAAATAGAGGTAAATTCGGAGCCAAGGCCGATGAAGGTATTTTTGTTGGGTATGCTAAACATTCTAAAGCTTTTCGTGTTTTCAATAAAACTAGTTTAAAAATAGTAGAGTCTGTCCATGTTACTTTAGATGAGCATTCTCTCCTTGCGCCACATTTGGCTCCAAATGTTCTTGATGATTTTGTTGAGCATAATGAATCGGGTGAACCTCAAACCGCACTGAACCTCAACCTCAAAATCCAGCACCCTCAACCGAAATTCCCCAAAACCGCAATTTTGAAACCGCACTGAAGATCCCTCTCCGGATGCTACCCCAAGGAAGAAGAAGTTGAGAATTCCCTATCCAGCTTATTGAACCTCTTCGTCAACTAACCTTCCATGACTTATTTGAAGGATCTAACGATGTTCCAATTGAAGATCTTGACAAACCTCGATACAACCAGACTTACCCCAGGAGGTTCGTGAAGTCGGCGGTCACCCTCACAAATGTGATTGGTGATCTGTTTTCCGGTGTTCAAACAAGGAGATCAAATTATGATGAGCATACTTCACTTTTGTCTCAAGTTGAACCCAAGAAGATTGATGAAGCACTCCAAGATTCCAGTTGGGTCATTGCTATGCAAGAAGAACTCAACCAGTTTGAAAGATGCAAGGTCTGGACTTTGGTGCCTAGACCTCAAGATCAAGGAGTGATAGGAACTAAGTGGGTATTTAGGAACAAGATGGATGAGAATGGAAGCATCACTAGGAATAAAGCAAGGTTGGTTGCACAAGGATATAGGCAAGAAGAAGGAATTGATTATGACGAAACCTTTGCTCCAGTTGCAAGATTGGAAGCTATCAGAATCTTCTTAGCCTACGCCTCTTTCAAGCATTTCAAGCTATATCAAATGGATGTGAAGAGTGCTTTCCTCAACGGCGAACTGCAAGAGACCGTGTATGTTGCCCAACCACCTGGATTTGAAGACTCCAAATTTCCCAATCATGTCTACAAACTCCAGAAAGCTTTGTATGGACTTAAGCAAGCTCCAAGGGCATGGTATGAGACTCTTTCTAAATTTTTACTAGAAAAAGGATTTAAACGAGGTAAAATTGATACAACTCTTTTTATTGCCAAATATAATGAGCATACTTTACTTGTTCAAATATATGTCGATGATATTATTTTTGGTTCTACTAATGAGTTGCTTTGTAAGCGTTTCGAAAAGCTAATGAAAAGCAAGTTTGAGATGAGCATGATGGGAGAATTAACATTCTTCCTCGGGCTACAAATCAAGCAATGCGAAGAAGGTATTTTCCTCAGCCAAGCCAAATACACCAAGGAGTTGATAAAGAAGTTTGGATTAGAAAATGCTAAAGCATATGATACTCCTATGGCCACCGGCAATAAGCTAGATAAAGATCTCAAAGGTAAGAAAGTTGATCAGACTTTATATCGAGGTATGATCGGCTCATTACTTTACTTAACTGCTAGTAGGCCCGATATCATGTTTAGTGTACGTATGTGCACGCTATCAAGCGAGATCCTAGAGAAGCACATCTTATTGCGGTCAAGCGTATAATTCGCTATTTATCCGGAACCACTAACCTTGGACTTTGGTATTCCAAAGATTCGAACTTCGATCTTGTAGGTTATTCAGATGCAGATTATGCGGCTTGTACTATTGACAGAAAAGCACTAGTGGTACTTGTCATTTCCTCGGGAATAGACTAGTTGCTTGGGCGGCAAAAAGCAAGCTTCGGTTTCAGTGTCAACCACGGAAGGCCGAGTATATTGCTTCTTGGAAGTTGTTCTTTGTCAAATCCTTTGGATGAAGCGGCAATTGGTGGACTATGGAATCCATGAAGGAAGCTGTCCCTATCATGTGTGACAACACTTCAACTATTTCAGTCTCCAACAACCTGTCATGCATTCCAAGACCAAGCATATAGATATCAAGTATCATTTCCTCAAAGATCATGTGGAGAAGAGGAATATCCATTTAGAGTACGTGGGGACGAGACAACCAGTTGCGATATCCTCACAAAGGCTCTTGACTCCAAGAGATTTTCTTTTCTCAGAGGAGAAATGGGTATGCTTGAACTTAAATAATATTCCATACTTTTTATTAACTAACCTGTTTGTTGAGTTTATGATGAAACTCCTAAGGATTGAGACCGCGTGTGTTGAAACCGCCTAAATCCAAAACCGCAAGCAGTTCAACCGCCTGCATCCAACCGCAAATCTCAAACCGCTGATGCAGTCTGACCGCTTGATCAAAACCGCGTTTCAACATGAAGTAATCTCTGTCTATCTTTTATTGCTTATCTTTATTTTTAAAAAAAAAAAAAAAAAAAAAAAAAAAAAAAAAAAAAAGCTGTTCAAATTCTTTATTTATTTTTAATTTTTATTGTCATAAGGGTATTTTTGCAAATATTTTCCCTCAAAAATTTAAATTTTTAGAGCATTTAATGCTAAGGGGACATGAGCATTTAAAGCCCTCATGTCAGCCGTCATAGAGAGATGTGCAGGAGGTGAAAGGGTGTAACAGTTGGTTTAATTCAATCATTCTTTCTGAACAACTGCCTCCACCCCTTCACCCTATATATACCCTGTTTGGTGAAACCTAAACCTTTTCTGCAAACTCTCTCTGCTCACCGTACTTCTTCTACCAACTTTCTTTCTCTCTCTCTCTCTCTAAAACCCTCTACAAACTCCTACTTTCAAAATCTTAAACTGTTAATGGCTTCTTCATCAAAACCATCAACTTCAAAACGCCAAAGAGCTTCTCACATTCCTAAAGGTCCCAAGAAACCTATCTTGGAAATGGTAAACAATTTCTAACCCTAGCTCTTAATTTTCTTTTGTCAAAACTGCCATGGATGAACATAGTCTGTTCGTATTCTTCAGTTCATGACTTCTGTTGATTTTGATCTTGTTTCTTGACCATTTTTGTTGATAATTGTTGGGTTTTGCTCGGTTTTGTACATGGATTAATTATATATAACTTATTTCATGATCCATCCATGCTATGAACACCTATTTTGTGATTTTCAGTTTTTATGGTTCGAAAACCCACTTTTGATTTTTGATGTTTATGACTGATTAAGGTAAAGGTTGTAATTTTAATGATATATTGTTAATCTCCTTCCCAATGTGATCATTTTGATATGTTATTTGTTGATTTTGGTTAAGTTTTGAAAATCTCTGTTCTTGGTGTTCATGAATGTTCTTCGTGTTCTTCATGAAACCCATGAATTTTTCTTGAAAAATCACATGTTTTGGATGCCTAAAATCTGAATAGTGTTTTTCAAACACTTAGAAAATTTTCCAACTTTTTCAGATTTTTGGATTTCCTTTGGGGTTGAAACCACTTGTATGCAACCGCCTAGGATTTTCTGTTTCAAACCGCTCCTCTCTTAAACCGCATGTTCTAAAACCGCATTTTCAAACTTTTAGAAACCGCATGCTGTTTATTCCCTTTCCTAATTTTGAGAATTTACTTAAGTATATAGGCTGGACACCATAAAATTCCTCTCTAAGCACCGCTTGCAGTGTGGGATAAAATTGGATTACAATGCCACGTACTTAAGTAATACTTGTTCTCAAAACTCCTCATTTTCTTTCGTATTCATAAATTACTTGTGGTTTGAAATCTTCATTTTCAAAACCGCACCTAAAGCCAAACCGCTTGGTGCTCAAACCGCTTGTAACTTATGAATACAAAAATGGATCTAACACTTACCATTATTCTTTGTAGGATCCTACTACTTTCCTTCCAGGTTGGGAAGTGAATGAGGCAGAGCTCAGATCTGATGCTCTAGGAAGGGAGCTGCTGAGGAAGCTGAGAGTATCAGGAATCCTACATTTGTTCACAAAGAAGCGGGATTTCTTTGTTCCATCTATTGTGGACCGGTTCTACTCAACCGCGAAGAAGGATTCCAGAATTCTGAATGAAGGCCAAAGAGTTTCTGCTGACCATTGTTATAGAAGGACGAAGCTCTCCATTGACTACATTGACATCGGAAGGCTTTTGATTCAATGTTGGTGGAGCCCTATAGAGGTTGATCAAGTCATTCGGGACAATCTTTGCTCTAGCAACCGCCAAAGTTGGTACCTTATCCAAGAAATACAAGAAGGTTGCTAGGAAGGATTTTGGTGAACTAATGAGCCACATTGGTCATCTTGTTGGGAGGACGAGCAGTGGGAAGGCGGGAATCATAATAACTTCACTTCCCAACAATGGATATATTGTTCTGCCATATTCATGGAGATCAAGCTGCACTGGCCAAGGATCCTGTTCTTGGAAATTAAGAACAGTGTTGAGACCTACCAGGCCAAGGTCAAAGGTGAAGCTCAGAGATGGAGACCATTCAGCAGGATCATAACCGCACTTTTGATGGACTATGAGCATGTGGATGATTTGGTCACAAAGAATCCTGAACTGATGGTAGATTGCTCTTTTGATTCTCTGGGAGTTCTTGCTTGCCATACCTTCAGATACGCAAATGGAGATGCATTATACAAATCCTTGTATGATGCAGATACCTACCCCAAGAAGGAACCATATGAGTTGAGAGATCCCTCAACCGCTCCAAAGGCTAAAGGAGCCAAGCGGTCCAGGAAGCCCCAATCAAGAGCTGAACCGCTTCCCAAGAGGACCAAGACCGCTCCTGCTACCAAACCGCCTGCAACTGATGATGGAGCTGGTACAAGCAAAAGGAAGAAGAAGTCCTCCAAGGAACCTGAGACTGAAACTTTTCAATTGGTGGATGAAGATAGTGAAGAAGAAGAAGAAGATCCAAGTATTCCTGACTTGGTATCCAGGGCAAAAAGAGCCAAGGATAAGATGGATGGATTGACTGTTGAGGAACAGATGAAAGTCCTCCAAGATGAAATTAACAGATTGGCCAAGGAACAAGCTGAGAAGTATCAGTCCAAGGGCAAAACAACTGAAGCTGGAACCGCCTCACCCCATGAACCGCCTCCAGAAACCCAACCGCCTCCATCTCCTCAAACCTCTCCTGTCCAATCTCCAAACCAATCCCCAGCCCAATCCCCTGCCAACTCTCCTTCCAAATCCCCATCAAAATCCAAATCAATAACTCCTTCCCCCAACAAAACCGCACAATCTCAGGGGGAGAAACCCAAGAGGAAGAAAATGGCTGCCAAGAAGAAACCCTTCAAGAAAACCAAGCCTGTCCAACCCTCACCCACTCCTTCAAATTCCCCTCCTCAATCACCTCCTCAAAATTCCCCTTCACCTTCCCCCAGAAAATCACTCTCACCCCTATCTTCTCAATCGCCTTACAACTCACCCCAACACTCCCATTCCATAAATTCCCAACACTCTAACCCAACTCCATCCAGATCCCAAGCCTATCAACAAAGGCAGTCTATGCACTCTGCTGGACATGCAACATCCAAATCCATCAGAGAAGATCCAACTCCAACCAATTCCCCAATCCAAAACCGCTCCCATTCACCTTCACCAAACCGCTCCAACTCAAACTCTCCTTCAAAATCCCCATCTCCACAAAAATCACCCAACCACCAAAAGACTCCTCCTCAACCAAATCCTCAAACAAATCCTCAACCCCAAACCGCTCCTGAAACCATTCCAACCCAACCGCCTCCCATATTCACAACCGCTTCAACCTCAACCGCACCTCCTTCTGACTACTCCCAAATTCTCCAAACACTTACCCTCATCCAAAGCCAACTCCTTATAAACCAGGGTCATGTCATTAAGCTGACCGCTTCCAATGACACCCTAACCGCTTCAAATGCTACCCTCCAAACCGCTCTCTCTAATCTCTCTGAATCAAACCTTGTTCTTCAGTCCAAGGTAGAATCTCAATCTCTGGAAATGGCAACCCTTAAGGCTTCTTTGCTTGATGCCATTAAGGGGGAGAGATCTCTGACAACTCAAACCGCTCCATCCTCTTGGCCAACCGCTCCGGATGAACAAACCGCATCTCTTATCAAAACCGCTGTTGAAGAAGGTTTGGTTAAAGGGATGACTGATATTCAAGAGAAGGCTGCAATGCTATTGACAAGGATCTTGGGGAGCTGACCTCAAAGCTTGTTGCAAATTTAAACTCCAGACCGCAAATGGCACAGATAGTCCAAACCGCCTTGAATACCCTTAGAGAAGATGTCCTGGAGCAAATTGACATATTCAAGGTGGACTCGAAAGGTAAATCTGGAATGTGTTGGAGATGCCTCAATGGCAAAGTTGAATGAGATTCGGGATGAATTTAACGGCCGCTGGACAACTGAAGGCTGGATTCATTGCCAAGATTGAAGCTGAAATTCATGACCTGAAAACCTCACTGAAAGTTACCATTGATCTTGATCCAATGAAGGAAGCTATCCAAGAACAAACCGCTGTGCGAGGAGGAGATCCATACTATCTTCAATTCCCTTTATTCATCCCTTCACGTGCGGTGGATACTATTAGAGACAACATTGTGGAACACACCAAAGCGGTTGGTGCCACAAATTCTACCTCTGCTCATTCTGTGCATGCCTTGAAGAAGCTTGAAGCTACTCTCACCAGAACCGCAGAGGAAGTTAGAAGACTGAGGAAAGCGTTTGCTCCTGACCAATCTAGAGCTGGGCCAAGTGGAGCTGAGCATGAAGTGAACAAGCCGCCCCAGCAGTAAACCGCTTTTTCCTTGTATTTTTTTCGAGAATCTTTTTGGTAAGTTTGGACCGCACTTTCATTGTATTTCTTTTTGTCCAACTTACTTCCTTTTTGTTTTTGTAACCTTGTAATTTTCCTTCATTCCTGTACTTGTAATCATCTTAGGAATTAATGGAAATTGCATCATGGTTCCAAAACTTTGTTCAATCAAACCGCTTGTTTGTAGAACAATGAAACCGCTTATGGTTTTAAACCTCATTCAAATATTTTCTAACTTAAAAATCACTATTTTGAATTGATGTTTAAACATTCAGTTTAAACTGCACTTTGAACTTAAAATCATATTTTTTAAGTGCACTGAATGCATTTCTATACTTTCCACATTGTAAGTTTTCATCTTTTAGAAAGTATAGAAATCTATAGCTTAAGCTAAGTGTGTGCATTGACTTGGGACATGAATTACCATGTTAATTCTTATGGACATGTTTTTACCAAGTACAATGTTTGCTTTTGCTGTAGTAGGTAATGGCATCAATCAAATAGGGGGAGATTGTTGGGTATGCATATTTTAACCCTCCTATTTTGTATTAGATTTGATTGATACCATGACCTCCTATTTATTTTAAGGACTTTAGGACCCTATGTAATGAAGCTTAGACTTCAATTTTTTAGCTAAGTCCATTTTATAGAATAGGTTAAAATTTAGGCTTGAAGACTTGCTCAAGAATCATTGGATTTTAGGATTGCAGTTTCAAGGGTTCCTGAACCGCCTTTTCAGAACCGCTTGGCAGAACCGCCTTTTGCCTTGAGATTCCTCTCATCTGAAACCGCCTGATCAATCAAGTGCAAACCGCACTTTTGGAAATCCTCTTCTGGTGGAACCGCCTTTTGTCAAACCGCTTGCCCCAGAACCGCCCCAATGATTGACTTCTTGAAGTGATCCTTTTATCCCTTGGAATCCACGTCAGCAATATTAAATGTCAACCACCATATCTTGTCACGTGACCCGATGTCGAGCGGATCTGCAAAGATCTCATAAAGGTGACAGATGTCCTAACCACCTTGATTGCGGTGAGGTCCGATCGGCTTTCTTGCACCAACAGCTCTAAAGGACAAAAGTGGATATCGGTGGACCAATGGGAAAGCATCAAATCTTGTCCTTGAGCAGTTTGTGTCCAACGGCTATATTTGAGATGCTTGGGTATAAATACCCCCAATCTTCACCATTTGAAGCTTGCTTGAAAAATTGAGAAATTGCTGTGATCATCAGAAGTTGAAGCTACGGGAAATTCTTAGTCCTTTGAATCTTCATCTTCATACTTCAAGAAATATTCCCCCGGAAATCAAGCCTTAACACAATCAAGAATCATTGTGCTCTACATCTCACGGATCTAAAGAGCCTTGATCTTGTTCTCACACACTCACCTCACTTGTTCTAATCACATAGATTAAACACTTGAGATACACTGGTTATAGTTTTGGATTTGTTCTTCATAGAAAAGATTTTATTGTACTTTGTAATCTCACAATACTTAATATAAAATCTCTCTTAGAAATCCAAGACTAACCATCTTGGTAGTGGACGTAGATCGTTTATCGATTGAACCACTCCAAATAGCGTGTTCTTACTTTCTGCATTTTCATTTCTTGTGCTTACTAATTATCTACCTTTCTCTGTGTTTGATCTTATATAGTTATCCTTTATTGTGAAATTGTGTTTGGAGTTAACATAGTCAAACTGCACTTTCAGTTTTACAACTGCTCAGAAAATTGCACTAAAACCGCCTTGCAAAACCGCCTTCTCAAAACCGCATTTTATCAAGTATTCCATTGTGCATTTTACAACTCTACTTGCAGTTTCTAATACACTGCAAGAGGTTTTGTAAGCGTAGAGGTTTAGTTTTAAATTGAGGGCGAAAAATTTTAAACAGCTATTCACCCCCCCTCTAGCTGTATTTTCACCCTTGTTGCCACCTTTGGGACCAACAATTTTCTTTAAGGAGGAGTGAGTGTAACGACCCTAACCCTAGGCACTAAGTTAGCATCATATTGTGTGCTTTTAATATCAATGTTAATATTATGTGTTCATTTTTATATACTTGATTCCTTATATTAAGATAAAATGATAGGGAAATAAAATAATGTTCTTGGAAGAAGTATAAAAATAGAAATGGATAAAATAAATAAAATGTGGGTAGTTAGATTTATTTGTGTAGGGGCTTTGGTGTAGTAGGGGAAAGACTTTTATTAAAAGTGGTATGGGGGGCCATACTCCTTAAATCCCTCCCCTTTCACCTCCTTCTCTCCTTAGTCAACAAAAGGCCATACTTCCTTATCTTTCCCATACTCCTCCTACATCATCCGGCCTCCCCCCTCCTCCCTCATCATTCTTCTTACCTCCTTCCTAGAACTCCTCCATGGAAACCTCCCCTCCAACCTATTCCTTCTAAAAATCATATTAAATCCAATCCTTCTCCATTTGATGATCCGGGTGTACTTCCATGTTCGTAGAGGCAAGGGGAATACATCAAGCTAGACAAATCTTGGTTTCATCTCATATTACTAGGTAAGTTATTATGATTTCTTTCTAAATATTGCACATTTTATGTGTAAATGAATATTTTATGAAAATAAAAAGTATATTGTATTTTTAAAATGGTTATTTGAGTAAGATTATTATTCAAGATTTAATTGATTTTAGTTAGGAGATGAGGGTTTAAGTTGAAGGAATGAGGATATAATGGGAGTAATAGGTTAATGACTTGAAAGGGGGTTATTATGATCTTTTTTTTTATTTAATGTTCTTGAATCATTTGGTGTTGTTATTGTTATTAAAATGGTTATTAGATGCTTTGGAAACCTTCTTGTAGTTAAGAAATTGGTTTATGTTGTAGAATGATGTTGTTGTTTAAGGAAGATGATCAAGAGTGTAAGAAAATGGATTAAGTTAGATTAAGAAGGTTAAATTGGAAAGGTGGTAGTGAAATGGGTGGAGAATCAAGTGGTAAATAATCTAAGTTTATATTATATTGGGTTTACTTGAATTGTGATGATCCTTGTAAGCTAAGGAAAACCTCTTGGTGTTCTTGAATATTGGGCTAGATAAAAAGAGAAGGGAATGAAGCTAAGTAGAAAGGATTAAAATCTGAGTTGCTGGAAAATGACCTTGGGCGGTCGCCCATGGGAGCTTGAGCGACCGCCCATGTGGGCAGAACTTGGCTTCTTTGAAATCCTTCTTGGGCGGTCGCCCAAGAGGTGTGTGCGGTCGCCCATGAGGGCAGGAACTAGTATACAATTGAAACTCACTTGGGCGGTCGCCCAAGTGGTGTGGGCGGTCGCCCAAGACCCCAGACCTCATTTTAAAGCTGAACCTGAATTAGTTTAGTAAGCTTGATTTATCACTTATAAATTGTGACTCTCACTTAGTACATTGAGCTTGAACCTTCATAGAGACCTTGTGATATAGAATATTGTCCGGTAAATGATTGATAAGCTTGAATTGTAACTTCACCAAAGTGGTTCAAACTTGGGAAGTAGGACTTGCACTTTTATTAAGATTTCTCGAGGTTGAGTATTGACTTCGTAAGAATGGTTTATGGTTTAGGGTGGCCTTATTTGCTCCCATACCTTGGTGATTAGTTGATCAGTGTAGAGACTATAATCACACTATTGTGTTAGTTAGGAATGTATATGTGTTACATCAATATATGGTATCCCAATTGTGGATTATTTGGTATATGGTTGTATTGTATCCCAAGTGTGGATTATTTGGCTTGTTGTTACATTGTATCCCAAATGTGGATTATTTGACACGTTGTTATGTTATTCCAATGTGTGGATATGCTTGCTATGTGGTTGCATGGTTATCCCATTTGTGGATTTATTTGTTATCATTCATATTTATTGATGATATTATGCATAGTGTATTAAGTGGTTGTTGCACTATGGTATTGATTAGCATGAGTATACATTACCATGTTGATATATGATTATCCCTTTTTGTGGATTTATTTCAAGTATCTATTATGTGCTTGAACGTGTTGATATTCGGGGGTATAATGGAATTCAATCAATTATTGATTTGTTCTATAAGTGATTGAGGGTTCATTATACATGTGACCGTTCCCCTCTGTGGCCACAGAGTGGGTGTGCTAACTGACCGTATTGACCCAAAAAGCTTTACGGACCGTTGCGATTGGTGATTAGGGGGAATGCTTACGTATTAAGCCTAAAGCTTTACGGTAGCGATATTATTGTTGGATACTACTGATATAGGTATCTTTTCTTATATGGATCTACGGAGTATGAGTCCTATAAAGAGGTGAATGTCTTGGAGGCAGTTCACCAAAGAGAGGAGTTTCACTCCCACGTTGTACGACTTATTGTTCAGACGGGAAAGGTAAAATGAGGTAACATAAGGTGTTTACCGCTTTCATAATGTGTTATGTGCTACCATGCTATGTGTTGCATCTTGTTTGGCATATTGCTTTGCATTCATAATAGCTTATTGAGATTTATTCTCACCCCTTCCCTTTACTTGCTTTAGATTGTCTTGAGACAGTGACAGAACCCGGTGAGGCCGGGAAAGAGTTTGGACTCTTGCTTTTTGGGACTTGTCTGGATAGGTATATGAGTGGGCTGTCGGGAGTCATATTTAAGTTTTATTCTTTTATAAGTTGTAAGGAAAACTCTTTTGCTAAACAATGTTAATTAGGGTTTTCAATGTAATTAATCAAGTATGGTTATTAAAGTGTTTGTTTAAATTCCTCCAAGTGGAGATATCATTATTTGATTTTTGTTTATGGAAAATTGAGAATTGGTTTTCTTGTAAAGGCAAATAAAAGTTTTAAAAATCTAAAATGGGTTCTCTTAGTTTGAGTTTCTCAAGCTCGGGACACGCGTTAGGTCCCGGGTTGGGGTGCTCACAGTTGGTATCAGAGCTTAGTTTAGAGGTCAAGGGTAGATGTCTAAACTAAGGGGGAATGTGTGGAAATTGACGCCGAGTGTTTAATGCAGGAGTTCGTTCTAATGGCCGGAAGCAATAAGGATCAGCGAAAGGTTCTAGAAACTGAAGGAGATATGGGTATAGGTGGAATTCAGGATGAAGAGATGATGAAATTATTTAGGATGTTTGTACAGAATATGGAGACTAGAGGATCAGTTCCGAATCAACCTGAGGGATGTCTAAGTGATGGATGGGAAAGGTTTGTGAAGATGAATCCACCGAGTTTTAATGGATATCCGGGTCCGTTAAAGGCAGAAAAATGGTTAGAGAGAATGAACAAAATCTTTGAGGTTATGGAGAGTCGCAACGAAGAGAAAGTTAGGTATGCCGTTTTCAAACTTGAAGGTCCGGTGATCGGTGGTGGCAGTAATTTGAAGGGAAGTTGGGAGCGGGATCATACGCCCCGGACTTGGGATAATTTCACTCAACAGTTCGAGGACTATTTCATTTCAATGGTTACAAGGGATAAGAAGGAGATTGAATTCTTAGGACTAAAACAAGGGAACATGACGGTGGATCAGTATACGTGAGTACAGGTGATTGGGCTGAATATATGCTTCGAAAAGGTCCATCTGCTTTCAAAGAATACGTAGAGGTGAGGAGAATATAATCTTGTTATATTTCCAGAAATTCTACTTATGTAACTTTGAACCTAATGTAGTATGTCTATGCTCTAATGTTTCAGGAATGCAAGCAGTTGGGCTTTGACACGGTTGAGTTAAATGTTGGATAGATGCCTAGAGCGTCTGTCTGTAGACTATGGAAAGAAGTCCAAGCTTGGATTCACTCTGTAACAATCTCTCCACGGGTTTCCACCTCTATAATACTTTTTGGACAATCTATAACTTAACTTAGGGCGGTGACCAAAAGAACGAAGAATGTTTCCACACACACACCCCCCAAAACAAAAATTCAAAATTAAATAATATAAATCAACAACAATAACACAAAAAAAGTCATTGTTTAGGGCAAACAGATTCAAGACTCACCGGTGACATGGTTTGGATCTTGGTTTCTATCAATATTTTAAAAGGACCCTGACGTGTCTTACCTTGGCAAGCTCCATTCTATATTCTCTACATTTAAAGGATCTTTTGTTGTTATAATGTTTCTAATGGGTTGTCACAATTTACACATTCCGATAGGTTATTGGCATGTGATTTTTCTCCAAAGTGAGCAATTTTGTGCTAATGCAAGCTGTAAGGTACTCTAGTGGAGATCATGACTGCAAATCGAAGGATTGTTTTGGTTGAAACTTGAAACAGACTCACTACAATGTTTATTTGGCCAGTTGTGAGTGATGTGATTAAGTTGATGTTGATATTTGCTATTGATGTTGTGCTGTAGGTGTGAAGTCTCAGTTAGAGTATCTTGAACAATGCTTGACAGGTATATATAGTTTTTGATAGCATTATTAGTCTTTTGCTTAGCTGTTGTCCCTCTCTGTCCCAAAATGATTGTCGATTTTTTTTTTTTTCAAAATTTGCTCTCGATCAAGAAGAGCAAATCGGGATTATTTACACCTAGAGCTTGAAAAGCTACATGACTTATGCAATAAAGTGAAGTTGGAAGGGGAACTGTGGGATGAACTGGTATATAGCTCAAGCCAGAATTCACACATGGTTCAAAGGGCTACTCGCTTATGGGACTCTCTGTTATCTCGTAAAAGTAAGTACTAACATCATATAGTTTCCCTAAATTTTGGTTAATTTTAAATACTAACATCTTGTAGTGACTGAAACAAAAATCAAAAAAGAAAAATAAGCTCCCATGATCAAGTAATGATGATTCTACGACTCAAAAATTTAAGCCATATATTATTCAGAATTTAGTATATTATGGGGATAGAAACATGAAATACATAGGATTATATAGAGTTAATAACATATCCCATAAGGATATGAAAACATGTTACTGATCTGAGAAAAACTTATATAGAGAAGCTAAAAAGAACAAAAGAAAAAAATGAACACAATTGAACATTAGTACTGCAAGTAAATTAGTCCTTACCTTGTTGTTGAAACTACCAAGCAATGAAGAAGAATTCTTCTTCTTCTTCCTCCCTAGGCTTGGCTGGTTCCTTTCTCTATATGCCTCTGCCGAAATCTCCTCTCCTATGCCGCCTCTCTCTCTCTATCTCTCTCTCGTTATATGTAAGGATATACTATTGATTTCCGAATTTTAAGGATATCATTTAAGGATATAATTTTGCAAATATTGATTTATTTTCTCTCTCTGCCTATACAGAATTTTATGTTATTTTTGAATATACAGCCCTCAAATCAAGGAAAGCTGATTTTATCCTAATTTAGGCTGATAAAATATTGATATCCTAATTTAGGGACTAACCAAATTTAATTGATCAATGAGAATTTCACATTCGAAAATCAGATTTTATCTTAATTAAGGTTTTGAAGATTGAAATTCAATTTGAATGTGTAATTTGATTTTTCGAATTTCATTTCGAATTTATTTTCCATCTCTGCCTATGCCGAATTTTAGGTTATTTTTGAATATACAACCCTCAAATCAAGGAAAACTGATTTTATCCTAATTTAGGCTGATCAAATATTGATATCCTAATTTAGGGACTAACCAAATTTAATTGATCAATGAGAATTTCACATTCGAAAATCAGATTTTATCTTAATTAAGGTTTTGAAGATTGAAATTCAATTTGAATTTGAAATTTGATTTTTCGAATTTCATTTCGAATTTCAAATTTGATTCATCTCTTCTTTAGGATTTAAATAAGCATCAGTATTTTAAGGAATAAAATGCAAAACACCTACTTTATTTACAACCTGATATACCAAACACATTATAGGTATTTGCAGAAGAATATTTCGAGTTTCACTGAATACACAAACAAAACACCTACTCTATAAATTAAGAGAAAGAAAGAGTATCTTTTGGCTTAATTCATGGAATTGATTTACATAATAATAAAAAATATTTTCACAAGATGAGAAGAATATATGGCCTTTCTGTATGCAACATCAACATCCATATCCATCTTCAGATCTTCTCCTTCTTGGAAATAACAACCTCTGAATTACCCATTGTCTGTTGAGAAAGGGGAAAGATGAGAGAGAAAAATGTGAATTGGAATTAATTTTATTTATGGAACAAATGGCAAAAAAAAAAAACCACTTGAAAGAACACTCTTAAATCAATCAATATGAATCAGCTTTCCAAGAGTAAAATGAATCCAGCAGAAATAAAACCTTGAATTTGAATATAGCACGTAACAGAATCAATCCTTTCATTCTATTTTTTTTATTCTATAATGGATTGTGCTAATTTCTAATAATGGATTGTGCCAAAAAAAAAAAAACTACTATATTCCCAGTTCAATCTCAACGCTACAGCATCCAGTCAAATAATATAATCCAAACCCATATATATCCATAACTAATCCAAAAATCTGAACAACAAAAGAAATCACGATTGGAAATCTCAAACAACAAACAATTCAAGCAAAACTTGGTAAAACTCTAAAACCCAGAAGATTGTAATCAAGATAAACACAACATTAGAAATATATCAAAATTCAAAGAGCATTATGAGGCAAAAAAACACAAATAAATTAGGAGGATAACTTACAGATTGAGGAATTGGGAATGGCAAATGAGGGAATTCCATCCAAGGTCGATGTAACTCTTGACATGTTTATCTGGACTTGACATCCATGCGAACACCACCACAATCCCTTTTCCCCTTTCTCTTTCTCTTCTTCCCCAATAATGCTTTCCCCCAAATCACCACATCTCTCTCTCTCTCTCTTCGAATTCACCAAAGAAAACAATTACCCACCAAGAATCACAACACCCAGGCTCAGGATTAAGGCTCAGGATTAACAATCAAGAAGGCAGCAAGAGCGAATCATCAAACTCGATGATTTAAGGATAAGAGAATTGGACTAATGGGCTAATGGAGAGAGTTTAAAATGTGAACGTGCATTAATTCTCTTCACTCGAATGGGCTAATGGAGAAGCAAATGGGACAATTAACCAAGGAAGTAAAGGGTACCCTTCATTCCCAATTAAGTACTGAGGTATAGAGACACCATCTATATCTACAGGTTGGGAATTCAACAAATGTGATCCTTCTATATCTTTATACAAACTCGATGATTTAAGGATAAAAGAATTGGACTTATTACCATTGAACCCTGCAACAATGCTGAGAATTCTTGACGACGAATCCACTACAATTTGAGCCGCTATGCTTTCTTCATGAGGCTTGTGAGCTAGTCTTAAACCTAGTACAACCAACGCTTCCACAACAATTAGGCAAACCTGTGAGGGTTTGAATCGAACAGGATATGGATTCAAGTTCGTTTTGAGCGAGGAACCCGACCCGAGAACCAGAAATTCGTCTGCAAAGGACCCGGCATAGCTTGTTTGTGTGAGAATTTGGCTGTGGGTTCTGAAACTCCGAACCGGTTTGAAATGTCAGAGTAATCGAAGCCGGTGGCCAGTCGGAATAAGCCAATACCAAGACGGGTTTCGGCAGGGAGATTTAAAGGTGATTTAACTGGGTCGCGGCATTCCAAAAGCGTCTCGAGAAGGGCAGATAGCCACTCAAATGTAGAAGATGACATTTTGAATTGCAGTTTGAATGAGTCAGGGTTTCTGGGTATGTCTGAGTTGACTCGACGGAGCCGTCGAGATCCGGAATCATCGGCGTCGTCTTCTTCAAGGGGTTCTGTGCAGTGGAGCCGCTTGCGTTTCTTGGAAAGAAAGAGGGTGGTGGCGATGTCAGTGGTGGAAAGGAAATGGATGATTTGGGGAAGAAGGGCTTGGACGGAATTGGAATTGGAATCGGAAATTGAATTATGAGAGAGTTTAAAATGTGAACGTGCATTAATTCTTTTTATGGTACAAAAGGCAGAAAATTGGATAAAATTAAAGACTTTCAAGGACGAAAATGCAAATTATTGGCCAAAATAGAAGAATTTTAAGGACTAAAATGCAAAATATCTGCGAATAAGGATTTGACACGTGGCGCAATGTGGAGCTTGGAAATTCTTCTGCTTTAATATTATACTATTACACTCACAACATTTATTAAATTTACTATTTTCTCCACTCATTCTCTCTCCTATTTTACTATTACACTCACAACATTTTTTCCACCCTTAATTTGCGTGTCGGGCCAAAAAGGGTGAACTAATTACTGGGACGGAGGGAGTACACAATAACTATGTTTTACATCAAAAATATGCGTTTAATTCAATAGCAATGAAAAACGGACGCCAAACGTGAGTATTATTGAATAGAACGGGAATTTACGTATAAAACGCGTTTTGTACAAACTAACTATGCTGTAAATATAGATTTATTTTAGTAATCTTCAATCTGATATTTGTACCGATAATATAGTTTTCAAATAAGCGTTTTACAATGTATACAAACATATCTATTTTCTGTTGTATTTGTATAAATTTTCATTTTTTTTGTGTTAGTAGATGTCCGTGCATCGCACGGGAGTAACACTAGTTACAATAATATCAAACAATTAAAGGTAGGGGTGTAAATGGTTCGGTTTGTTTCGGTTTAGACAAATTTATGGATCAAACCACTATTAATCAATCGGTTTGAAAAAATCTCAAATCGAATCGAACCATGAAAATTTTCAAACTGAACCGAACCGAACCAAACCAAATCAAACCACCATGGTTTGATTTGAACTGCGGTTTGATTTTACTGTCAAAATCGCGGTTTAAACCATAGTTCAAACTCGGTTCAAACCATGAAATGGAACACTATTTAAACCATTAATTAGAACATGGTTCAGACTACACAATTCATTGTCATGTTTGTTTGAATTTTTCAGACATAACATATATGATAACAACATGCCATTTGAGTTCTTAGTATGTGCTAAAAAGTGAACTAATATTATTGCAGAAAAATTAATCAAAAGAAAAAATGGTTATGGGCTAAAACTCATGAATAGAATTAGGAGTTTTCAAATCTGAATGTGAGGTGGAGATGAAATTGGTTAATATTAAACGGTTTGGTTTATCGGTTCGATCTCGCGGTCTCAAACCGTGGTTTGAGGGTATAGACCGCATGCCAAATTGAATCACACGTTTTGATAATTTTTGAAACCGAACCAAACCACTATTGTTTCAAAATCGAATTAAATCGCGTAATTTGATTTGATTCGATTTCAAATCACGGTTTGAACCGAACCACTTATGCCCCTAATTAAATTAAAGGGATGAATTTTACTTCTTAATCTGATTATAAGATCTTTTCATTATGACCCCAAAAGAAAGGTATTTTTATTTTTATTATTATTTTGCTTTACTTTCTAACAAAAAAAAAAAAAAAGCAAGAAAGTAAAGGCCAACAAAGTAAATAAGTCAGCAACACGTTTGATTACTTATCCCAATTTGAAACTTGAAAGTGACAATATAGCAAACTTAAGGTGGGACCCACAGTTGTCATTTAACAAGATTTAGTATGAAGCTTGGAAGGAAGAAGCTTACCTGGATCTCATCTTCATCATCATTGATGATGCAGGAATGTGTTTGGAATCAGCTACCGTTGTCCAGCAAGCGATTGAGCTGACTTGGGATCTGGACAACACAAGAAACAACCGTGAACTGCGCCGGGGCTCTTCCAGCAAGGCCCTCCGGTGTGAAAATTAGTGTATGGACCGGAAGATGATGGAAATAATATAGAGGGTGTATGTATACGTGAACATGCAAATGAGCATTACCTTAGTCCATGGTTCTGTTCTCTTATTTATATTGGGTGAAATGGTATTAGGGTTTTCATTTGAACTGTTGGATTGGGTGATGGCCAACCGTTGGATCAGCTTTGTTCCCTAGGCACACACGTGTCACGCTGTGATTACTCCGCCTAAGTAAGGACACTGCTGTGTCTGACACGGATAAGTGGTTTGCCTTATACTGGAAAGTCAACCTGCACACCTTCTGGCGCTATTACTGGTTTCGTGATTGCATGTGCAGAATGTCCCAGTGGTAGGTCTGACAATATCCCAAAATAGCATATGGATCAAGCTTGCTGAGAAAGCTAAGTGGAGAGACGACCTGGAGCTGTATGTCCAGAAAGGTCGTCGCCTTATCTGGACTCGACGAGCGAGTGGACGAGTGAGTTGCCTCGTTCTCCGGGTGAGTTAGGTCGCTTAATGACGACGACGGAAATTCTCCATTAGATGGGCTCTGATCCATGTGGTGGGAAGGCTCGTCGTTAGATGGGCTTAGTCGCTCATTGGCGACGATCGCCATCTAGTGTATCGACGGGCCATGTCCCAAATCTTGATCCCTTAGTGGTCCGATAGGGCCTATAGCTCGTAGGAAAGTATTGGGCCCGGCCCATCACGAAATATCCCGTTCAATCACCATCACCATCTTAATTTACCAAAACAGACTAGTGCTCTGTGTGTGTCTATGTGTGAGAGAGAGAGAAGAGCTTGAAAGGGAAGAAATAAGAAAAAAAATGATAAGAAGAGAGCAAAGAAATTTGAAAAATGAGCAAAGAGGCCCTTTGGATTGGCATCTTTGTATCTAGTGAATTGTTATTCGTACACCACTAATTGACATACTCATATTTCCTTTTTGGAAATTTGCCCCATAAATTTTTTTTGGAACAAATCACTTTTTACTAAATTTCTCATTTTATTAAAATGATCAGGAAGTTCTTTTTACAAGTGAACTTCCAATTTTTCCCTCACAACATTCTGAAAATATAATACAATATTCTGAATTTAAAAAAAAAAAAAAATTTGAAAATATAATACAACATTCTGAAAATATAATACAACATTCTGATTTTAAAAAAAAAATTAATTTTTTTTTTGAAAATATAATACAACATTCTGAATATAATACAACATTCTGAAAATATAATACAACATTCTGAAAATATAATACAACATTCTTTGGGGGGTATTTTCATCCAAAATGACAAAAAATTGATACACTCATTTAAAGGGAACTTATTGAGCATAGATTTAATAAAAAGGAACTTATGGGACAATGGCCCTATTTTTTTGTTTATTTTAAATTTCCTAATAAATGACTAATTTTTTTTTATAAAAAATTCAATGTTTGAGGAAATTTAATCTTTCCTAATCATACAACAAGTTATAATTAACGCTTAACTCAATATGTAATAAGGTGAGATCTATTTGTGCGTGTCATCCTTGCGCATGGCCATGCTAATCTTCTATGTATCGTTCCAATTTTATCGGATGTCCCCGAAGGGATTAAAAGTTAGGGTGGGGGTACAACACGAGGACTTTTCAGGGGGTCACCCATTCTAGTACTACAAAAATTTAACTCCCAACAAAGGGAGGGGGTTTTTGTAGACGTGACCATTTTATAAACCGGACAGGCCAACCGGCCGGTTTTCAACCGATCAACGCCGGTTAACCAAAACCGGCTAATCGAAACCGGTAAATGGGAGGTTCGGTTAAGGTTTGTATTTTTGAAAAACCGGTCAACCGCCAGTTTTATGAGTTGCTCGGCCGAGTCATATGAGTTGCTCGGCCGAGGGGTCATTTCCAGTGTGTAAATTTCCAATAACAGTCATGCTCGGCCGAGTCATATGAGTTGCTCGGCCGAGCAGAACGCCAGAACCCATTCCAACGGCTACTTTTTCAAACTAGCCGTTATGTTCGTCAGAACTTTAACTTGGGGCTAACAAAAATTAAAAAAAAAACGTTTTTTTTTCCTAATTTACTAACTATAAATATCACCTCCCTCTTCCCATTTTATTTCCACATTATTTCTCTCTACTCTTTCTCTTCTACTCTCAAATATTCACATATACTCTCACTCTCATCCAATTTTCAGTTAAATATTATCCCATTTTCAGTTAGCTTTCTAACGAAATTAGTGCTTTTCTTCATTTTCATTCATTTTTAAGCTCCGTTTCGTTTCCAAAGTTCATTTTATCTTACACAAATGGCTGGAAATCAAAGAAGAAGCAATTTAGGCAAGTCACATGTTGGTTCTTCCTCCCCCAACGATGATTTTGATCATCAAAATCCAAATATTCAACAAAATGAGGAGAAGAACAAGTTGAAATTGAAAGTGGTAGTGCTAGGAGGGGTAGGGGCAGCCGAGCTACTAGGGGAGGTGGTCGGGGACAACGACAACCTCCTACAGAAAGAGCGCCGCAATTCGATACCTTCGCCATCCATTTCACCAAACGAAAAATTAATGTCGATGATGGTTATAATATTCGAGCATTTTGCAATTATTGTACCGCGTCTTACTCATTCAAAAGAGGCTGAGGGCATGGGACGCTCAACGGACATACGACGTCAAAATATCCCGAGAAACTTGGCATTTTTGCTACGTAAACTCAATTACAATTTCAACAACATAGTTCTGGTTCGGGTGCACAAGGTTCGTCTTCCCCTTCTTCGGTCCTTTTTAAATTTGATAAGTGGGTTTATAGGGATGAACTAGCCAAATTTATTTGCGTTAAAGGCCTACCTTTTGATTTTGCGGATTGTGATTTTTATAAAAAATTTGCTCGCCTTTCTTTAAATCCCGCCGCCACGAAAGTACCACGTACGAATCTCGTATGTGATATTACTAGAGTGGTTCAAAAATATTAAAAAAAAATTAATTGGTGTTTTATCAAAATTAGAAAATAAAGTTTCAATTTGTGTCGATAGTTGGAGTGATCATTGGCAAAGAAATACTTATTTGGGCGTTACTTGCCATTGGATAGATAATTCATGGAAAATTCAAAAAAAGATTAATTGCTTACAAAGATTTTGAGTCGCCGCATTCAGCGAAAAATATTTGTACGAAATTGCTTGAGATTTTTCTTGAGTATGATATTTTAAATAAAATATTTACTATTTCATTTGACAACGCAAGTGCTAATACGGCTAGTTTACCCGATTTAATTATCGTTTGTCAACCCTCACTTGGGGGTAAATTTTTTCATATTAGATGTTTATGTCATATAATTAATTTATGTGTTAGAGATGGTTTAGATGCATTAGAAACTTATGTTAAGCCAATTAGACGAGCTCTTCAATTTATTTCAAAAAAAAAATCTAATACAAAAAAAATGGATAAGGTTTTTAAGAAGTAAAAGTGTACCGGACAAATATTTTACTTACGATGTTCCAACTAGGTGAAATTCCACCTACAAAATGTTAACCGATGGTTTTGCTTATAAAGATCTCCTAACGCAATTTTTTATGTCAATTGGCTATCAAGAACCTCTATTTACTTATCATTGGAATGCATGCATTAATTTATGTGAATTGTTAAAGATTTTTAATACCGCTACTTTGGCTTTTTTCGGAGTTTATTATCCAACTTTCGTTTTGGTGCTAGAGCATTGTGTTACAATTGTTACTATTTTTGACAATTTAAAAGAATGCCCTATTTTAAAACAATGCATTTTTAACATGAGACAAAAGTGGCTTAAATATTTTGACACTATTCCATCTCTTTTCTTGGTTGCAAAGTTATTAGATCCCCGGGTTAAATTAGATGATTTAGAGCCCATTATAACTTATTATTATATGAAATTATATCCCGATGGTGACGGTAGTAATGAACTTCTGTCAATTATTGTTAATGACACAAAAATGATTTGATTAACCTTTTTAATGAGTATAATACCTTATATGGAAACACTTCTCAAAGCCAACAACATAAAGATGATTCCTCTACTTCTCAACCAAGTTTTAATAGTGGGGATCCGTATAATTTTTTTGCAAATTTGTAAAGTAAAAAATATGGTCCTTCTCGAGGTTCATCTTCATCATCATCAAACATTCCCGTGGAGTTAGAAACTTATTTCACTACAAACTTTGAATTAAATCAAGACCCAATTTCAAATGAATTTGATGTTTTACAATGGTGGTCAAGAAGGAAAGACATTTATCCTATACTTTCCAAAGTTGCTAAAGAAGTCTTAGCCTCTCCCGCTTCAACGGTGTTGGTTGAATCGGCATTTAGCGTTGATGGAAATGTTTTGGATGAAAGACGTTCCCAACTAACAAGTGAAAACTTGGAACATCAACTTTTAATTGGCGATTGGGTTAGAGCGGAAAAAAGGCAACAAGACTTGCTTTATGATGAGGATCTATTGGATCCAAGATATCAATACGATGTCGAGGACTCCACGAAAAGTAGTGATGAATGAATGATGTTTTAGATTAATTTTTATTTTAATTAGATTAGTTTAGACTTTAGATTAGGTTTATTTTTATTTAATTGTAATAGTTAGGTTGAGGTAAAGGCTCTTAAATGTCCCCTCTTATTTATAAAAGGGTAAGGTTGGTTGTCCCCCACTTTGTAATTTTAGTTTAATTAATAAAATTTAAGGGTACCTTCCCTTTTTTCTTTTATATACTTTCATTTCTTTTAAAAAAGTTAAGTTTTATTTCTTTCAAAATTCATAACTTTTTTTATATAACTTTTTGCAAAAATTGTATGTAGTAAACAAAAGTCTAAAATAGTCTTACTTATCCAAAAAAAAATTGAAAAAAATTAAAAGTTAACTTTTTTCAAAAAACTGTTAAGTTTTATTTCTTTCAAAATTCATAACTTTTTTATAAACCTTTTTGCAAAAAATGTATGTAGTAAACTTAAGTCTAAAATAGTCTTTTTTATCCAAAAAAAAAAAAAAAAAGTTAATATACTACATACAAAGTTAACGAAAACTGTTAAAAAATTAACTGTTACAAGGTTGAAAAATGATATGCTCGGCCGAGCACTACTATAGACTCGACCGAGCATATGAGATCAGAAAGTTGGCATTTTTTTGAAGGGTATGCTCGACCGAGCAGTATATATGACTCGACCGAGCAACCCTCAACCCCTAAACCCTAAAAGGGTATGCTCGACCGAGCAACACCAAAGACTCGGCCGAGCAGATCCAAACCGGATAAATCGGAGGTTAACCGGAAAACCGTTAAAACTGTATAATCGTCAAACCGTAACCGGTTTATTCGGTTCGGTTCCGATTAAGGTTTTACCAAGGTTGAAACCGCCGGTTTTCAACCGTGAACCAGTGGTTAAACTGAACCGGCCATGTCTAGGTTTTTGTGCCCACTATTAAACTTTCAACCTAGTTGCATTAACACCATAATTCAAACTCGAGACCTCTCGAAGGAAGCCGATTTCATAAAAAAATAAATAAATAAATAAATAAAATATAAAAAATAAGGTGAGATCTAACTCAAGATATTATTATTATGTACTTGTGTTACAAAGAAAGAATTCTTAAGTTTAATCATTTTACAAATATTTTTAGTAAAAATTGGACATTCGTGTTTAAGACAGAGAAAGTAAAAAAGCTAAATTTCATGTTACAAAGAAGGCTTAAGTTCAATCTTAGTAAAAATTGGATATTCATTTATGGCAGAGTAAAAAGGGCAAATTGCATTTTAGTTATCTGAGTTTGTCGAGATGTTTCAATTGGCTATCGAATTTGCATTTGTTACAAGTTGGTTATTGAGTTTGTCTTTTTGCTGCAATCGAGTGTAATTTTCAATGAACCGTTAAAAATTTAACGAAAAGCATAACATGTGCCGCTCATGTGAGTTACTTAAGGATTATTTTGGTATTTTCCATCGAATTTGATCCTCATAATTTTAAGGGGGTTAGTTGACATTTTCTAAAAATGAGGGAAAGATTAAATATAAAAAAAAAAACCTTTCTCTCTCCATTCTCTTTCTTTATCTCTCTATCTTCTAACTCTACTTTCTCTCTCAAGAAACTAGTAAGTTGCCCGTCGATACTCGACGGGAAATAGAAAAATCGATCAGCTATTTAACAAATATAAATGAAGATACATATCGAAAATATATATAAAATAATAGAAAAAAATACAATAAATATGTCATGTATGTAATTAGGGATTATATTTAGATATGTCCTTAATATCTATTTTTCGCATCTATATCCTTAAACTCACGTTTTGCGTATACAGATTTGATCACCTTTAAATTTCATCTGAAATTTAATGAAAATGTTAATGTGCGTGATATATGTAGATCATTTATGCTTAGTTAGCAATCCGTTAACGATCATGTTGATAATTTTGTTAAATATAAAGCAAAAGTGTAAATTTTAAAATAGCAAGTCTAAGCCTAGATTTTACTAAAATGAAGGGCTTATACATATTACTAAACTTTAAATAATATGCGGTTTCATATCATTCACTTAAGCTAAGTTGTGACATGTGGCATTTCCTAAGATAAGCATTGACATGTGCTCCCCCCGGATGCCACCCAAAAACTACCCAAACACAATGATGCACACGTCCACTATATTACCTTAAACTTCCAACATCACCAACTCCTCCCATGTTTGTCCTCTCTGAACAACAAATCTATTATTGTTATTTCGCCTATAAGTTCTTTATTTTTTGTATCACTCATGAAACTTAAGTTTCCAAATTCGAAGAAGAACGTCTATAAATCGAATCGTGCAGCTCAAATCGCTGGTACCTCCACCACCATCATCGATTAAACCAAGCAATTTGCGCGATTGAATTACTCAACCTTCATCAAACTTACTTGACTTTCATCTATACTCTAATTCCATGTCCTGTCCTTGCTCGGATATGGAATCAATTTTACTTCAAAAACTTGAATTTCTTCTTATTTGTTCCCATTTCTTTAATTTTTATATTCTCATTTTAAGATGAAATTAAAATCTAATTGCTTTTATCTATAAATTAATAGCATTGAAAAAATAAAAATAACAAACATAAATATTTAATTAGACATATTAATTACATTACTTATTATAGAACTTATCAAAGTTTAAAATTAATATAGTTAGATCTCATCATAATTTTGAAAACGTAAATATTTGCACCAAATACAATTTTAAAGGTGATTACAACAAATTTCTTTAAACTTTCATATTCAGTTAAATTTCTAAAAGGAATTTTTACCAATAAGCCCCTATTAGAAGGTGAAATTTATTAAAAAAAAAATACCACATTTCATATGGATATGGTTAAATACAGGGAACCAAAAATACAGGAAACTATGTAAATTACCAAAATACCCATTTATATACTTAATTTTTTATTTTTTTTCTGCCGCTCACTACTCTCTCTCTCGACGAGACCTTCTCTCTCTAAACGCAAAACACCATTGCTCGCTCCCTCCATCGTCTTCCTTACCTGGTCTCGCCCTCTCCGGCCAAGTCCATCACCAAGCTCTCCCTCTCCACCTTCCCCTGCTATCCTCAATCGGCGCTACCCCCAACAATGTCAAACACGACCACCGTTACCTTGTTCCCTCTAATGCGATTTAAACCTAATTTTAAATCGCACGAGATACATCTCGTGTAAACTTACACGAGATATATCTCGTGTAAACTCACACGAGATGCTTCTCGTGTAAGTTCACACGAGATAAACTGAAGGTATATAAAAAGAACCCAAAATGTTCAAGAACAAGCATAATTAGAAGATGTATAACTGGAAAATTGAAAATTACCCACGTACGTAAACAAGGTCATTTTTCCAAATTCTCTTTTTATGCTCATCTTTCTTAACCTAGATCGCCCATCTTCTTAACTTAGATCTGGACTTTGCAAATCATAATTATAGTTTCACAAATCCAAAATGTTTCTCAACCAAAATCTGAATTTCTATAACAAACTCAAATCCAGACTTCACACTAAAATTTTTGCTTCACACCAAATTTCGGATTCAATGACGTTAAATGGGATTTTTAGCGATCAATTTTTGCCCGTCTCGTGTATACACAAGTGACGAGACGGGCAAGGGCAGATTTGGTATTTTTTATTTCCTGTATTTTTCGTTTCCTGTATTTAGTATTTGTCATTTCATATTGAGAATTGTTATTCACCCCCGCACATTTACTTAATACCCCCGCAATAAAATTTTCAAAACAATGTCACTAATTGAAATGACTTTATTACCCTCACTAATATTATGTTATACACCCACAATTGAATTTCAACATTGGATTAGGAACTGTGTGAGAGAGAAAGAGACAGATATGGTATTAAATTCGAACAGAGTTGAACACGCCGGAGAACATGAAGCAAATGCTCGTAGGACGTCACCGCCGTTGGAGTTGCACAAGGTTTGTTTGCCGCCGAAAAAAACGACGTTTGAGAAACTGAAACATAGATTGACGGAGATTTTCTTCCCGGACGATCCGCTTCATGGATTCAAAAACCAAACAAGGTTTAGGAAATTGATTCTGGGACTGCAGTTCTTCTTCCGTTCAACAAATTATCTTTATACAAACAAGAATCAACCGAAAATGGGAATTAGGGAATGCAATCAACAGAAATTGGGGTTAAAAAACAAATTACCTCAAATTTGGAAGGCCAGTTCCACATTCACCAAAGAGAGTTTTGATATCTTCAACAGAATAAGCCCAAGGAAGATTCGTAACAAACAGCTTCTTGCGAGCTTTGGGGTTTTCCGACGGCTCTTCAACAGCCTTCGCTGTTTCTTCGACTGTAATCTCCTCAACTGCAGAGCAGCACAATTGGGACTTTCTATGTACATGGATGAGGGGAGAAATTGGGAATTTTAAGGAAAGGTTAGGAGTGGGAGTGGAAATGAAAAGGGTTAAGCGGGATAGAGAAGAAGGTGTGTGGGATTTTGATAATGGGGATTTTTGAGAAGGGGAGAAG
The DNA here is from genome assembly GCA_022495995.1 of Adenophora triphylla var. japonica. Classification (NCBI taxonomy): domain Eukaryota; kingdom Viridiplantae; phylum Streptophyta; class Magnoliopsida; order Asterales; family Campanulaceae; genus Adenophora; species Adenophora triphylla. The sequence continues at coordinate 114,247 of JAFEMH010003245.1, read as the reverse complement.
AGGGAGATTGCTTCTAGTGACGCCATTGTTGGGTGAAACTAAAGGTTTCTTGGATTGGTAAGTTATGTGAAGAAGAGAAGAAGAATTAAGCATCCACACATTTGTTCTTCACTTGATTTCTGGTAATGGCCTACCTGTCAGAATCAATCTCCCAAATGGATAATGTTACCTCTCCATTCAACTTCTTTGAGGTCTGATGTCATCTCCGGACTCACCTGTGTGTTCAACTCCGGCGTGTCTGTTCGAATTTAATACCATATCTCTCTTTCTCTCTCACACAGTTCCTACTCCAATCCAATGTTGAAATTTAATTGCGGGTGTACAACGTATTAGTAAATAATCATTTCAATTAATGGCATTGTTTTGAAAATTTTATTGCGGGGATATTGAGTAAATGTGCGGGGTGAATAACAATTCTCTTTCATATTCTATCTTGGAGTCCATAAATTGAAATCCTTTTTACCAATAAACCCCAGATTCCTTTTAAAATACGAAGAGTTTCTTTATAAAATCGCTTCCATAAATTATAAAAAGTTCAATTTTTTCAACTCGCAAATATTCGATTTAATATAAGATCGTTTAAAAACAAGTGACTTTTATAACTTAGGGGAAAACTAGTTTCCCCCAAAATATTGTGTTAAAATATTTCGTAATACCAAACTGCCCTCGCAATTCCATTTCTCTCTCTAATCTAATCGCAATTCCCCTTCTCTCTCTGTCCGCAATTCCGATCTTCTCTATCCGCTATCCGCAATTTCTATCTTCAATTTCGTATTTTCGATCTCTCTTTCTCTCTCACGCACCACGAAATAAATTGAGTATAGTTCTCTCGAATCTAGAGGAAGAGAACAAATCTGTACGAATCCATTCAACCTTACACTTCTATTTCACTCCTTCACTTTCTCTCCCATTGACAATGTGTGTTTGTGTGTGAAACACAGAAAGGAAAACAATGGATGCCCTGGTTCTTAATCCGTCAATAAAAATTCATTCCAGCCCCAATTGCTACTCGACATTGGCATACAGAGAGGGAAAATGCAGCAAAAATCTGTTCAATTAGGCTCGTTATTGGAGTATCGATCTCAGAATGATTCCCCAATTTCAAGATTCAGGCTCTTCCTACTGAGGTAAGTGATTGATTTCAACCTTTTTCTTCATATATAATAAGTTAGAGTAGAATTGGGTTTAATAAAAGGTGGTGAAACAGAGATTTATGCTCTTCTTGTTGTTAACTATGCTTTCCAATTTGTTTTCCCCCGGTAAATTGATGAAGAGGCGAAATTGTTAGGTCTCATTGAGCATGAATAGGTCTGGTTCTTGTTTTTATACTTCGAAGGGTTCTTCTTAATTTGAAACTGCACCACCTTGAGAGTGATTGCAGATACAAATTTCTCCCTTATTAAATATTTTTGTTGACATTTATACAATCACGTAGGTATTTTTATCCAATTGGTGCACCATGAAGGGGAAATAAAGAAAAAAGTGAATGCTTGATGCTACATTTGGTAGAGGGGGAAATTAAGAGATGTGTAGAGGTAAGTTTGAAGTTTTGAAGGTATTATTCTTTGTTTGGTATGAAGGAAATGTGAAAAGGGTGGTTTAAATGGGGTGAATGGGTTTTTTATTTTGGGCCTACCACTTTTCAAGCTCACATAGATGGAAAAGTGGGAGGAATATAGGATATACACGGAGAGGCATATGGAAGTTTATGCATACGCATATATACATATACAAGTTAACGTAAAAATGGGGAAAAGCATTCCTAAATTCGTGTAGAGAGCATTATGTGAGAAGTTAGTTGGGGAGAGGAAGAGAATATCTTGCAACCTCTACGGGTGAAGAAGTTTGTAAGCGTACATATGTTGTCTATAGACTGCAGAGCGCTAAGCCTTCTTCAGTCATTTATTCAGTATAAAGTTTCCTGAGGGCTAGAAAGTTGGCTTTATTCATTTTGATTAAGGGGCCCATGAACAAGAATTGTCTAGTTCCCTTTTTCATTTGCCTGGACGTATAGCTCTGTTTTGAGTTCTTACTTGTTGACCCTTTCTATAGGTTATAGTTTGCCAGTTATCTTTCTAACTTGACGAGATTCTAGTGTACTTAATTTTTTCTTATGGAGTCAATTAGATTAGATTCTGCTGGAACCTCAATCCCCCCCACTTGAGTTATTATACATGAACAAGTTATTTTCATCAAAAACTGTGAAATAGACTCCTTAGTTTATAAATGTGAAAACCATTATACAGTTATTTACATCAAAATTGTGAAATAGACTTCTCAGTTTATAAATGTAAAAACCATTATACAGTTATTTACATTAAAACTGTGAGGTCAATTTCTCAGTTATGATTGTTGAAGTCAATTTCTCAGTTATTGTGCATAACTGTGTGATAGATTTTACTGTTTTTATGTCATTCTTTTATAGAACAACAGTGAGGTCTATTTCACAGTTGTTGGTTGTGATGTGAATAACTGTGAAATGTTTTTCACACTTCTAAAACTGTGAGGTCAGTTTCACAGTTATTTATGAATGTGAAATGGTTTGATATTTGACCTTTCTAAACTGAGAATTGTGAGGTCAATTTCACAGTTAATTTGGTACTTAGTATCTTTGGTTTACCCATTATTTATCAGTTGTTGATGATTGTTTGTGCACAACTGTGATGTCAATTTCTCAGTTATGATTGTTGAGGTCACTTTCTCGGTTATTGTGCATAACTGTGTGATAAATTTCACTGTTTTTATGTCATTCTTTTATAGATCAATAGTGAGGTCAATTTCACAGTTGTTGGTTGTGATGTGAATAAATGTGAAATGTTTTACACACTTCTAAAACTGTGAGATCAGTTTCACATTTATTTATGAATGTGAAATGATTTGGTTTTTGACTTTTCTAAACTGGGAACTGTGAAGATGATTTTCAAATATGACTGACATACATATTGTTCTTGTTAGCACTCCAACATGGAAAAATGTAAGAGTGTCACCCTTAACCCACTATAATATCTCCATTGTAATGGGATGTCTCACTAGATTAAAGTCCTTTTTGCCTTGCTTAAAGTTTAATATTATCCTTCTACTATGACCCAAGGAGGTTGAGATCTTTACATCTATGCTCTATAAGAATTAGGTGAATGTTTATTTGCCAAGTCTCCTAGTAAAATTAGTAGTTATCTGCTAATTGTACTTGAACATGGTAACTTGGTGAGGTACTTGATACCATAGGAAATTAAAGGTTGATATTCGTGTGTGCCTGTATGTATTTGTGTGCAAATTGTACTTGAAGGTACTCATTTTGCAAGCAGATAGAAAAACCTCACGTTTCATTGTCAACTTCCTTGGCGTATTTATATTTGGGCTTTTTCTCCTGTGGGTCTTTGCAGATGATTGATGATCAAGATCTGGGTTTCATTGTCAACTTCCTTGGCGTATTTATATTTGGGCTGGTGATTGCGTACCATTTTGTGGTTGCTGACCCCAAGTATGAAGCCATCTGATACTGGGAATAATGGTATGACAATACTGCAGGGATGCTATTAGTGCAGACATTTAGAAAACCCTAACTCGGTGGTTTTTTTTTTTTTTTGATAATAATATTATGGAAACTTTAGCTTGTGTCAGATTTTTGTTGTTTAAACTGACTAGCTATCTGGTACTGAAATAGACTTCTCAGTTTATAAATGCGATCGAGCTTGTGTCAGATTTTTGCTAATAGTATTATACAAACTATTTTTATATAACTGTGAAATAGACTCCTCAGTTTATAAATGTGAAAACCATTATACAATTATTTTCATCAAATCTGTGAAATAGACTTCTCAGTTTATAAATGTGAAAACCATTATACAGTTATTTACATCAAAACTGTGAAATAGACTTCTCAGTTTATAATTGTGAAAACCATTATACAATTATTTACATAAAAAATGTGAAATAAACTTCTCAGTTTATAAATGTGAAAACCATTATACAATTTTATACTCATGTGTTAACAAATGATAAATGATTTTCTCAGTTTTTACAAGTGAAAAATAATTTTATTTTATTTATAAAATTTGAAATATATGATGAGTAAACTTGTTTGATTCGTCTTGGCGATGCGATTAAAACTGTGGTTTCGAATCATTTTTATGATTTTTAGATTTTGAGATATTGCATTTTTAAAATTTCAATGTAAAAAAAAAAAAGAAGAGAGAGAAAGAGGAGAGAGAAGGTGAGGAGAGAAGGAGAGATAGCGCAGGAAAGGTAGCTATAGGCAATGTGCATATGATAACACTTGGGGGTAATTTGGTCCAATCAATTTACCTAGGACTTATTGGTAGTTTTGAAAATGTCAGTCCTTAAAAGTAATTTTTATTTGGATGAGGGACTAATTGATCAAATCCTCTTTCTTAAAAGTATAACAGTGTTCTTATTTTTTCATTGTTCAAATTGATTTGACTTTGACTAAAATTACATTTTTGATAATATTTTTAATGATGTATCATTAATAATCTCTAAGAAATCATGTTGATATCATAAAAGTTATATAAATTTTAGTCAAAATTCAATCAAATTCACCATGAAAATGTAAGTGACATTATCTTTTATTCCTAAATAAGTTTTATTTTTTGTTTTTGCCACAATTTAATACAGTTGGCTTAAAACTACTTCAATGATGTATATAAATTGCCTAAAAATGATTTATATAAATGAAAATTCTTAATAATCTCAATATATAAATGATTAGGATTTGGTGAATTTACTTGAGGGTATTTTTTATTTGGAAGACATCATTTATTAAGGGGGTAAATATTTGACATCAGAATCCAATCGTTCTTCCTATAATTCGTGCAAACAGAACACAATTAGAGTTAATACATTGAAAAAGAAAAGGCTAAATATAATTAAAAAAAATTAAAACAGTGAAGCAACAATTGAATGCAAAAACTAAAAATCACCTGTCACATTTCAGTGTCAACATACTTCCACTTTGGGAATAACTCTGAAAATGAATACCATCAATGTTACTTATTTTTGATATTTTCTTTTTTAACTTTTAGTTTTACAAGTAGATTATGAATGGTGATTTTATTTTTTTATTTTTTTGTAAAAGAATATATAGGGAAAGTTTTATTCAGTATTCAGTAATCCATAAGTAATTATTGCAACTGTGAATGTATTAAATTAGCACCTAATTTAAGTTAATATCTAATGTTATTTTTGAAATAAAAAATAAGGATATAATGATCCTCTATTATTAGATGATAATTTCCTGATTGTTGGATTGTTTAGATGTTAATGCTTAAATTCAAATTGATGTTTCATCTAATAAATTGTTGTTTAAATTCAAAATGAAAAAAACATAAATAAGTAAAAAGATTGTTATAGTAGTTTATTTGGCATTGAGTTTATGCAGCAGAATAGATATAGTGTTATGATAAGGATATCAAATCAAATAAATTAAAAGGTAAAATATGAGATTCCTAACATAATCACACGTCTGTCTTGCTGGTGATTTAATCAAGTTTTTAATTTTTCTTACCAATATTCAAATTTCTGCTTAACCAAGAAAGTATATTGATCAAAGAAATTAATTTCACTTAAGCTAAGTTGTGACATGTGGCATTTCCTAAGCTAAGCATTGACATGTGGTATTCCATGTCATAAATCAACGTGGCTAATTGTGAGAATGACATTGGACTCTGCTATATTATATATATAGATTTGAGCAATCAAACACGTAGACGATGATGAAAAACTACATCAAACTCACTTTATAGCCCAACAAATTCAATTGTGAATGATATTGAAATAAATGGTACCAGAAGCGAGTGAAGATAAATCAGCGAAAATCGAAAAAGAAGACGGCTTCGGAAATGACCCAATTAGCATCGACTCCATTAATACTGTATATATGAATCCCTTCCTTAACAACTCGAATCAACCCACGACAATGGCCGCCGTCACCTCCGATTACATCAACATTCAACAAACAATTGGGGTCCAAGACGTCAAAATCTATCAAAATATAAAATTGTAAAGACAAAGACCCACTTCCCAACTCTAGAGTGAGTGAGGTTTGTGTATTGGGGAGTGTTTGCCACCGAGCGATGATACAACAACACCGGAGGGAGAGAAGAGGAAGTAGAGTGAGAAGATAGAGAGAGAAAGAAAGAGAATGGAGAGAGAGAGTGTGATTTTTTTTTATATTTAACCTTTCCCTCATTTTTAGAAAATGTCAACTAATTCCCTTAAAATTATGGGGGTCAAATTCGATGGAAAAGACCAAAATAGCCCTCAAGTTAACTCTTATGTCAGCGACACATGTTATGCTCTTCATTAAATTTTTAACAGTTCATCCAAAATTACACCCGATTGCAACGAAAAGACAAACTCAATAACCAACTTGTAACAAATGCAAATTTGATAATCAATTGAAATATATCGACAAACTCATGTAACTAAAATGCAATTTGCCCGAGTAAAAAAGCTAAACTTCAAACTAACGGAAAGAGTAAAAAAAAAAAAAACTAAACTTCAAACTGCCGCAAATCTATTATAGCATTGTTTAAGAATCTTAGGCTCCGTTTGTTTCGACGTAAAATATTTTTCGGAAAACGTTTTCTTGTAAAATGTTTTCCTGTAAAATGTTTTACGGAGGTAGGGCGTAAAATATTTTACGGAGGAAGGGTGTAAAATGCTTTCGGGTTTTTGGTAAGAAATATTTTTCGGAAGGGCGTAAAATGTTTTAATAAAAAAAAAATTTAATCATTTTTTGTAATCACCCCACCCACCCCCCGCCTACCCCACCCCACCCCACCCACCCACCCACCCCAAAAAAAAATTATTTTTTTGTAACCGCCCCACCCCCCACCCCAAAATTTTTTTTTGTAACCGCCCCACCCACCCCCTGCCTACCCCACCCCACCCACCCACCCCCCACCCTAATTTTATTTTTTTTTGTAACCGCCCCACCCACCCTCTGCCTACCCCACCCCACCCACCCACCCCCCCACCCAAAAAAAAAATTAATCATTTTTTGTAACCACCCCACCTATCCTACCCCACTTCTCACCCCCCCCCACCCCCAACTCCAAAAAAAATTATTAAAAATTTTTTTTTAATGATTAAAAAAAATAAATTTTTGGGGTGGGGGGTGGGTGGGTGGGGTAGGAAGTGGTGGGGGGCTACAAAAAAATTGGGATGGGGGGTGGGTGGGTGGGGGTAGGCAGTGGGGTGGGGCGGTTACAAAAAAATTTGGGTGAAGTGGGGCAGTAAGGTGGGTGGGGCGATTACAAAAAAAAAAATTGGGGTGGGGGGTGGGGGTGGGGGTGGGTGGGGCGGTCACAAAAAAAAAATTGGGGTGGGGGATGGGTGGGGTAGGCAGGGGGTGGGTGGGGCGGTTACAAGAAAAAAAATTCTGAGGGGGGGTGGGGGGTGGGGTAGCAGGGGTAGTAGGGGTAGGGGTGATTTTTTTATTTTTTTTAATTATTATTATTATGTTGTACCTTGCGAAATATGAGATGTACATGAGGGGCACCATTTTTCGAAAAATGTTTTACTTAGGACAAGGTCAGTAAGTCGTTTTACTTAGGAAGGGCGTAAAATATTTTTCGGAAAACGTTTTCTCCATTTTTCGGAAAACAACCAAGCAACGGAAAACGAGTTATTTTCCGAAAAACATTTTCCGGGGGCTCAACCAAATAACGAAAAACGAGTTATTTTACGAAAGCGAGTTATTTTACGCCCAAACAAACGGGGCCTTAACTTCAATAACAAAAATAAAAACAAATAACAATAGGAACTTCAAACTGCCGCAAATCTATTATGTCATTTAGACGAACAAAATATTCAAATTCCTAAGAACTCAACGGGATTCTCAGGCCCATTGAGTATGACTAATTGACTATGGATACTACCAAAATAAAATAAATTTGTCAAAAAAAATTCGTGGAAAGTCGATGGAATCGCGGCTGAATCCAAACCCCTTTCAAACTACGTTGTTTTGAGCCAGTTTCTTTGTCGCAAATTCTTCCGATTTGTTCATCGTGATAGCACCATTCCTTCCCCCGAGTTGTCAGTACTGAACTGCATGATTTATAAATTTTTGGAACCGAACTGAATCGTTAATTGTTAAAAACCAAACCAAACCACATTGTACAAATGCATCATTTTACTAGTCTTTAAAGCCAAATTATTCTCGTTAGGTTAGAGATTTTCAAGATCAGTGATGAGTCGTGTACAAGTTTTAATTGAAAATGAATTTGGGCGTTACATGCTATTGTTCGTGTTCGAAAGGCATTCGTAGGAGATCTGGTTTGAAACCAAACATTAATATTGGAGATGTATTAGGCTGTTTAATTGTAACAAATAATTTGTTCATGATAGTATGAATTCGTAGAAATTCTTATCTCTAGGATAGCCTCCGACTGTTGTGAAGCATCATCTTCTGACATTTTAGCAATGCAATTAATGTGTTTGCCTTAGGAAAAAAATAAGTTTGGGAGTTTCTCAAAGGTCATATGTGTCAAACGATGATAGATTATACTTCCCTTGTTCCATTCGAAAAGGGATAAGGTGGATTTTGCACAGAAATTAAAAAAATATGTATAAAGAAGTAAGTGTTGTGAGTATAAAAAGTGAAGTAAGATAGAAAATGTTGGGTAAGAAATAGTAAGTGAATAGTTATTATGATTATGACAAATATTTTAAAAATAAAATATTATTAAAAAAATTCAATTTTAGAAGTATGTGTTTTTAAATGTGACATTCAAAATGAAATCTTATCTTTTTGAGCGGAACTAGGTAAGTATAATTTTTCTCATTTCACAAATGTAGAGGTAGAGATTGTTATGATGAGGGAGCGTCAAACATTGGTATGCGAATTTTTTTATCATTTCATTTCTAAATAAAGACAATTTATTTTTCAAAATTGTGTGAAGATGACGATAAAGTATAACCGTTCTCTCTGAAAGTTTGTGCAACGGTTTCTCATAAAGACGAAATTTGACATCATATTTCTCATAATAATTATTAATAAAGACGAAATTTGACATCATATTTCTTACATAAACAAAGATATGTGAGTATTCAGATTGTGCTTGCTTATATAAGGCAGCTTGGTTATAGCATAAGTTCTTCAAGCTAGCTAGCTAGCATTTTCACACCTTCTTCCCTCATCTCTCTCTCTCTCTCTCTCTCTCTCTCTCTCTCTAACACAAACACATACACTGCAAAGAGAGTAGTGGTCATGGGTTTTAGAAGTAACTTATTAGTGTGTGCCACAATAGAAAGTGAGACAAAGGATGAAATGGTAAGTTCAATGGAGAAAGCCAAAGAAGAAGGTGCAGATCTTGTTGAGCTTTGCATAGACTCCATGTCCTTCTCTCACATTTCTCAAGTTGAATCTCTCCTCAAACAAAGAACCCTTCCCGCAATTGTCTCCTTCAGGTACTTTTATCATCGACATTCTCTGATTCTTTCTGTTATCACTTCACTTTTCAGCCGTCTCTCGTAATAAAATAATTTATGATTGTACCCTAATTTCAAATAAAAATGTACTTATGTAATGATAGTTGTACATTAAGGGTAGAGTATGACAAAAAAACTAGATGGTTGGTGATGATAAGAGTTGAGTGGTGAAAAAAATTGGAAGAATGTTCTGGGAAAATGACATAGGAATCAATAAAAGAATGCCAAATTTTCATCTAACTCTATGAGCATAATTGAAGAATACCAACTTTTCAACTAATTCTATGAGAATAAGTTGTTAGTACTATAGCTTATAATAGTTGAAAAGTACAACGTAAATAACAACAATTAATGTATGATCTGTTGACATTTTATTGAGTTTAACGTCTTCTTATTTTTTGTTTCTTTTTATCAATTACATCTTCTATATATTTTAGTTTATTTTCTATATTATCTATTTTTAAATTATATAATTCTGTTATAACTTCTAATTTTTTTCATTTTTTCTGTTATTAAATCATGTTTATTTTTTTTTTAATGATTCTTTTCTATCCATATATATATATATATATATATATATATATATATATATATATATATATACTCATATATACTCTTTCCGTCTCATTAATAACTTTACCTTTTGCCATTTTGGCTGTCCCATTTAAAGCTTCACCTTTCCTTTTTGGCAAAGAATCTTTACTATTTCACCCACTCATTCTCTCTCATATTTTACTATTACACTCACAACATTTTTCAAATTTACTATTTCCTCCACTCATTCTCTCTCCTATTTTACTATTACACTCACAACATTTTCTTCACCCTTAATTTGCGTGTCGGGAAAAAAAAGGTGAACTAATTATTGAGACGGAGGAGTATATATATATATATATATATTCATTGTCATAGAGTGGGAGGTAGGTAGGAAATAATGAATTATTTGTGCAAAAGGATGGAGGGAGACTATAGATTGGAAAAGTAAAATTCAGTGAGCTGCAATATTATTTGTTTTTATATATATTTATTAGCTTGAATACAAAATGTATACATCAAATTAGGTCCCAAAAATACAGAGAAAAGGGAATATATATATATACTCCCTCAGTCCCGACAATTGCTTCACCCTTTGGCAGGCAAATTAAGGTAATTGGGAGGAAAAAAAATGTTGTGAGGGTAATTTGAAAATAGGAGAGAGAATTAGTGGAAGAAATAGTGAATTTGAAAAGTGTTGTGAGTGTAATAGTGTTTTAGGAGTATATATATATATATATATATAATAGTGGAAGGAATAGTGAATTTGAAAAGTGTTGGGAGTATATATATATATATATATATATATATATATATATATATATATATATATATATATATATATATATATATATATATATACTCCGGTTTTAAGGAGGGAGTATTATATTGAAAGTGTTGTGAGTGTGAAAATAAAAGAATCTTTGAGAGAATAGTAAATTATAATGGTATTGTGAGTATTAAAATAATGTAGGAGAGAGAATGAGTGGAGGGAATAATAAAGATTCCTTTCCATTTTAGGTAAGTTTAAATGTGAAGTAAGTTTTGCGTGTGAAAAATGGTGAACTAAAGATTGGGACGGAGGGAGTATATATATATATATATATATATATATATATATATATATAAATGGACACCCAAATTAAAAAAATTGGTGAGTGGAGAAAATATTGTGAATAGAAATAGTAAAAAAAAAAAAAAAAAAAAGGAAAAATTATTTTGAGTTTAAATTAAAAAATTAATTTAAAAAAAAAAAACACTGTTTTGATAAAAAGTGAAGTTACTAATGGGACGGAGGGAGTATATATATATATACTCCCTCCGTCCCGCCCGACTTAGGACATTTTTCCATTTTGGGCGTCCCATCCGATTTAGGACAACCCCAAAATGGAAAGTACTTTATTAATGGGACCCACATTTACACTCACAACAAATTTCCACTCATTACTCCCTACCCCACTTTCTCTCACCTACATCACTTTTCATACTCACAACATTCACCCCTTACACTTTTTCCTTAATTCTCGTGCCCAACTTAAACGTCCTAAGTCGGGCGGGACGGAGGGAGTATATATATAAGTTCATGATCTCCGTATTGCTAGACCAATCTCCATCTTCTAGCTTTAACCAATCAAATAATTGGAAGATTAATTTTTTATTTATTTTTTGTATTTTGCTTGGATCCAATTTATTATTATTATTGTTATTTTTATTTTTATTATTATTATTACTATTATTATTACTTTGAAGATATTGCTTAAGATAATTGAATCATGTTAATATACTGATGCTAAATATGATCATGTGGTTTTTTAGGGCATAAATTTAGTGCACATTTACAAGGTTTAGCGGAATATTAGTATCTAGTAAAAGAGCTCTAGTTCAAGCGTCATGCAATATTTATTTTATATGAATGGTCAGGATTTTAACCTTCAACAAATGAACTTTTAAGTGTCACTTTTATAACATCTGAACTATTTTAGTTAGAGCTGTTTAATGAATGAATAACAACGAAATTCACTACTGATATAGATATAGATGCAACATTTCGTAAATGGGTGACGGGTGACCATTTTGGTGGAAAGACGAGATTGAAATTAAAAGACAATCATTTTTGTACTTAACTAATTCAATAAAATAAAAGGTAACTGTTATGCATTTCGATTGAACAAATACCGAATCTTTAAGAATGGGCTTATTCAATGTGCTTCAAGAAAGATAAAATAGTGCTTTATAGGGTTCATGGGCTCGCGGTTTGGTTCAAATTGGGGTTTGTAGTCGAACCGAGTTGAATCGTGTGGTTTAGTTCGATTTGAGAAATTAACAGATCATGTGGTTAAGTTCAGCTTGTGGTTTGATACTCCTAAATCGAACCGAACCAAACCGTTTAAGACCGAACCGCGATTTAAAACCGTAAAATCGAGTCATTAAATCGAAACGTGAAACCAAGCCATAAATTGAACCATGAAACTGCAATCCTGACCGTCCATTCAAAGTTTTAGTTTATCTCAGCCATTAATTTTCAAAATGGTTAACAAAAAAAGATTATGATTTCAAATGCCGTTTGGAGCGTGGTCTAAATCGCGGTTTAGACCGTGGTCGAACCGCAAAATCAAACCGCGATTTAGATCGAACCAAATTGAACCATAGAAGTTGGTTTAGCTCGGTTTGAATATTTTTATGATTTAGCTCGATTAGAAATTTCTCCAAACTAATGCTAGCGATTTAACTTCTAAATTTGTCCAAAACCGATCGAGCTAAACCGAACCATTTCCAGCCGTATGATTTAGCCCAACTGGCCGTCCAAGAAACCTAACCTAATGAAGCTTTTCTTGAACTAAATTTTGATTACTTAATTTGCGCGCTTGAATAATTTGAATTGGGCGGTAATTTTCACAGGCTTGATCCGGAGAGAGGACAAACGAAGAAGAAATGCATTCAAGTTCTCAAACTCGCCGTCGAATTGGACGTCGAATTCGTCGAAGTCGATCTCGAGGTTAGTCTAATAATCTAGGGTTCCATTCTAATTTCATGATTTTACAACCAAATTGAGTATCCATTAGATTCTGTTTCTGATATGTTTGAATTAGTCGAATTAGATGTTGAATTTTTTTGTGGAATTTTAATTTTGCAGTTAGCTTCCGATGAATTCATCACTGAACTTATGAACAAACGATCAAACAGTCAGATAATCGTATCAAGCTACGTTAACGGTGGAATTCCATCGAAAGAGAAGCTAGGTAACCTAATCATATCGCTGCAAGTCACCGGAGCGGACATCGTCAAACTTGTAATTGACGTTGCATATATCACCGACGTAGCTCCGGCTTTTCACATCCTCACTCATTGTCAGGCACGTTGTTAAACCGATAAGCATTGTTGGGTTTGATTTATTTGGTTAGTTTCTTTAGTTCTTACTTGTTTTTGTATTCAGGTTCCATTGATTGTTAGAGCTGTAGGTGATAGAGGTCTTATAAGCCAACTTTTGGGGCCAAAATTTGGTGCCTTCTTAGTTTTTGGTTCATTGGGAGGCAAATCAATACCTGGATTGCCACTAGTATCCAGCATTAAAGAAGTTTATAAGCTTGAACACGTGAATCCTGACACTAAAGTGTTTGGTGTAATATCAAATCCGGTTGGCCATAGCAAAGGTCCGCTTTTGCATAATCCTGCATTCAGATACACGGGATATAATGGGATTTATGTGCCACTGCTTGTTGACAATATCAAGGAATTCTTTCGGGTGTACTCGGACATTGACTTTGCTGGTTTCAGGTATGCAGCACTCTCTGAACAGAGGCGATAACTGTAAAAATGTCGTTTTTATTGATATCGAAAAATATTTCTAGTTGGCTGGAGTGGATGCATGTCTTGGTCATACTCTGGGATTCGTGTAACATTGGAAAGTTGGAGTAGTTTCATATCTTCCATCACTTAAGTAGGTTTTCTGCTCCCGATATAGACCCTTTTTTGTTTAAGTAGTTTTGAGTTGCTTTTTTTGAATGTGTAGCGTTGGACTCCCTCACAAGGAAGCAGCCGTAAGGTGTTGTGATGAAGTCGATCCGCTTGCTAAGGTCTGAAAGCTTTGCAGTGTGTTGGAAGATATTGTCAATGGTTGCTGCTCAATGTGCTTGTCTTACAATGTTTTCTTGTTTCAACAGTCGATAGGAGCAGTAAACACCATTGTGAGGAGGCCGGCCGATGGGAAGCTCGTTGGTTACAACACAGATTGTGAGGCGTGTATAACTGCCATTGAAGATGCGCTCAGAGGTACCAATCTATCAACATTTTGAATACACACAATTAAAACTTAAGAATTGATGCATTGTTGTGAGGGACCTGTCCTCTATAGGAAAATGTGTACTCCCTCCGTCCCACCTCAAACCGGACCAACTTTTTGGGCACGGTGATTAAGGAAAAGTAAAGTAGGAGAGAAGTGTTTTGAGTATAAAAATTAATTAGGAGAAAGAATGAGTGGGAGGAATGGTAAGTTGATTGGTGTTGTGAGTATAAAAGTAAAGTAGGAGAGATAATGGGTGGGAGGAATGGTAAAGATTCTTCGCCATTTGGGGAAGTCCGGTTTGAGGTGGGACGGACGAAAATGACAAAAAAGTCCGGTTTGAGTTGGGAAAGAGGGAGTATATGCTACTGAAATAATGAAATGTATTGTTACATATGTATGCGTTAGGTTACTGAGTTTTTGTTCAGTTTGAAAAGGTGATGGGTGCCGAAGGATTGCTTATGTGAAAATAAATTAATTAACTGGTTACACAACTTGTTGTTAGTCAAACGGTGAGAAGCAATCTAATTTTTGTTTTGTTGGTTGACCAGAAAGAAGGGTTGCAAACGGGGAAGAATCAAATGCTTCTCCAATAGCCGGGAAATTGTTTGTGTTAATTGGAGCTGGAGGTGCTGGAAGGGCACTGGCGTTTGGCGCCAAGAGCAGAGGGGCACGGGTGGTCATTTTCAACCGTAATTTTGGTAATAAGCTTTCTTCAATGCATATTTTGTCTCTGGAGATGATTTCGTATGTTCTTACTCAAGCTCTATCGCCTCTTTCAAAAGAGAGAGCGAAAACCCTTGCGCTCGCAGTCTCAGGTGAAGCACTGCCATTTGACCGTTTGGAAAATTTCTGCCCAGAAAAAGGAATGATCCTTGCAAATTCCTCTGCTATCGGCATGCAACCAAATATAGATCAAACTCCTGTTTCCAAGGTACTTACTGTGTGTGTGAGTGTACAGTTCAAGTCATGTTTATGCAGATTATTGAACAGAATATTTGAAGCTCTAGAAGTCACTCACAATTACAGATACAAGGATTTCAGGTGATTAATGTATAATCCCTTGTTATACAGGACGTTTTGGGATCATATGAGCTTGTATTCGATGCGGTTTATACACCAAGAGACACAAGGCTATTGCGAGAGGCTGCAGATCTTGGAGTCACTGTGGTTAGCGGCGTTGAAATGTTCATCAGGCAGGCACTTGGTCAATTCAAGTTGTTCACCGATGGATTAGGTACCCCCCCCCCCCAATTCTCTTCCACTAACTGTGTTTTTTTTCCTGCACCCCTCCGTTCCATACTGTAATTAAGCCCTCTTTTCTCAGCACCTGAGGACTTCATGCGCAAGACTGTTTTGGAACACTTTTAATGGATCAACCTCGTTAGCAAGCCCAAGTAAGATTCACTTCAACGTTCTTTTGACTCTGTGCGTGCAAGTAGCACGTTGCCATATCCCTCATCAAAGTTTCTGTAAGGACGCATTTGAATAGTTTTACCAAGAGGGAAGAGAGGTTTAAGAACTTCTGCTCTTCCATGTCAATGATATGAAAAAGAAAATCCTAGTAACTGTAAATAGTCCCCAAATGAATGTCCATTTTTGCTACAAGCATGTTGTTCCTTGTAGTTTCGGGGATGATTGTTCAATAAAATGCAGTTTTAGGACTGGTGAAATTTAATGATGAGTATCGTTAATGATATGGTTGCGTCTGCCGTTGTTTCTTGCTCTGACATGGTTGTTTCTTGCTCTGACATGGTTTCTGGGCTCGAGGTACAAGCCTGCTTGGGTCGACTCAACTCATCTTAAATGAGAATGATCTAAAAACATATACCTGAACATTTGGGTAGTATTGAGTATAGTTTTGACTTGAATTGGGCAAAGTTTGAGCTTAGTTTGTTCATAAGCATTCATACCTTTACAGCCCTAGCTTGCTAAACCAATGAACAATGTGAAACTGGAAATCAAGTTGCAATTGTAGCTCAAGATATACATCCCGAAAGGGGGTTATTTTAGGGATCTGGTGTCTGTGCAACCAGATTGCACAAAAGTCCCGCTTTTACAGTAACGTGAGTTACATCTTATAGTACAGACGATCAAACAGCTACTGATTTGGAGCAATAAACTCGAAACTCTTGACCGAGGTAAAACCACCATCAACCACCAGATTATGCCCACTGACGTACTTAGCATCGTCAGACGCAAGATAAACTGCAGCATTTGCTACATCCTCAGGCTCACAATTAGCTCCCTCCAATATCCCCGCCTTATATATCATGTCCATAAGTTTTTCACTATCAACCCCTGGAAAAAACTTCTCCATCTCATTCATCGAAAATCGTGTCGGAATAGCGAAAGGCGAAATGCCATTAATTCGAATCCCATACCTCCCCAGTTCTGCAGCCAATGTCTTCACAATCCCAACAACTGCAAACTTAGATATAGAATATGTATGTGGAGATAAGCCCCCCATAACTCCAGTCACACTAGCCGTACACAAGATGGTCCCACTTTTACGCGGGACCATCACACGTGTCGCGTGCTTGATTCCCGCCACGATCCCCCGGACGTTGACCGCCATGACTTGGTCAAATCTTTCTAGGTCTAGGTCAACTATACTTGGTGGAGTCTGGCATGCTACCCCTGCATTGTTGTACATGATATCGAGTTGACCGTATTTGGATACAGCAAAGTCAACTGCATCGGAGACGTCGGATTCTTTCGTGACGTTGCAAGGGATGAATGAGGCATTGGGTCCGAGCTGGGAAGCTGTATCGCGTCCCAGTTCGACTTGGGTGTCGGCTAGGACGACTTTGGCGCCATTGTTGATGAACTTGGTTGCAGTTTCTTTGCCAATTCCATTTGCTGCTCCTGTGATCAATGCTACCTTGCCTTCTAATTTACTTTGTCAAGAAATGCAGTATAGATTAACCTTAGCTGATTTACAAATATAAGTTCCAGTAATTCTGTCTTTTACTAGGGATCATGGAAATTGAAAATTGAAAAATAGTATAAATTTAAAAAAAATAAATAAATTATTAAATACTACCTCCGCCCCGCCCGAAGTGTCCCAACTTTCCTTTTTGGGTGTCCCATTTAAAATGTCCCAATCCAAAAAAGGAAAGTTTTTTATTACTTTTTTATTTGCGGGACCCACTTGTCATACTCACAATAAATATTCACTAACTATTCTCTACCTCACTTTCTCTTTTCTACCTCACTTTTCATACTCACAACATTTATTTCACTATACATTTTTTGCATTATATATATTCATTCCTTAATTCCCGTGCATAATTGATTTTGGGACACTTAAGCCGGAACGGACGGGACGGAGGGAGTATTTTTTATTTTATCGTTTTCTAATGAAATAAAATATTAAAATATAATTTACGCGTACCTTACAATTGTGGTAGAGAAACATCTGAACAAGGTTGCAGCATAAAACGAAGAGCATCCTTTTGTGCTGTTACATTACAATAATATCAAACAATTAAAGGTAGGGGTGTAAATGGTTCTGTTTGTTTAGGTTTATGCAAATTTATGGATCAAACCATTATTAATCGGTTTGGAAAAATTTCAAATCGAATCGAATCATGAAAATTTTCAAACCGAACCGAGCCAAATCAAACCACCATGGTTTGGTTTGAACCGCGGTTTGATTTTACTGTCCAAATTGCGATTTAAACCACAGTTCAAGCACGGTTCAAACCATGAAATAGAACACTACTTAAACCATTAATTAGAACATGGTTCAGACTATACAATTCATTGTCATGTTTGTTTGAATTTTCCAGACATAATATACAAAAGAGATTCAAAATTTAAATGAAATTGTGATTCAATGTTTATGATAACAACATGCCATTTGAGTACTTATAATAATGGTATGTGCTAAAAAGTGAACTAACATTATTACAGAAAGATTAACCAAAAGAAAAAATGGTTATGGACTAAAACTCATGAATAGAATTAGGAGTTTTCAAATCTGAATGTGAGGTGGAGATGAAATTGGTTAATATTAAACGGTTTGGTTTATCGGTTCGGTCTCGCGGTCTCAAACTGTGGTTTGAGGGTACAGATCGCATGCCAAATCGAACCACACGGTTTGATAATTCTTGGAACCGAACCAAACCACTATTGTTTGAAAACCGGATTAAATCGAGTAATTTGATTTGGTTCAATTCTGAACCGCGATTTGGATCGAACCAATTACACTCCTAATTAAAGGGATGAATTTTACTTCTTAATCTGATTATAAGATCTTTTCATTATGACCCCAAAAGAAAGGTATTTTTATTTTTATTATTATTTTGCTTTACTTTCTAACAAAAAAAAGGTAAGAAAGTAAAGGCCATGCAACAGACAAATAAGTTAGCAACTCATTTAATTACTTATCCCAATTTGGAACTTGAAAGTGACAATATAGCAAATTTAAGGTGGGACCCACAGTTGACATTTAACAAGATTTAGAATGAAGCTTGGAAGGAAGAAGGTTACCTGGATCTCATCTTCATCATCTTCATCTTAATTTACCAAAACAGACTAGTGCTTTGTGTGTGTGTGTGTGTATGTGTATGTGTGTGTGTGTGTGTGAGAGAGAGAGAGAGAGAGAGAGAAGAAGAAGAAGAAGAAGAAGAAGAGAGAGAGAGAGAGAGAGAGAGAGAGAGAGAAGAGCTTGAAAGGGGAGAAATAGGAAAAAATGATAAGAAGAGAGCAAAGAAATTTGAAAAATGACCAAAGATGCCCTTTGGATTGGCATCTTTGTTTCTAGTGAATTGATATTCTACCTATAACCAATATAATAGAGGATATAACATCAGAATTTATTCCCTCTATAAAAAATAAAAAAATCATAATTCATTACCAAAAAAATTAGAATTGCCAATAAAGATAGGGTGTAATTCAAAGTGGATGGATAATGTCAAATCAAAATTCATCAACAACTTGCACAGTAAATGACTAAATTCAAAGCAATTCACATAGATTTAGAGTTCAATCGACAAGTGTTATCAAACAGATCAACTAACCGATAAGATCAAGAAAGAAACCTGAAATTTTACGGCAGTCGAGATTGAAATTAGTAGCCATTACGTAGAGTTGCCCATTCGTGCCTGAACCGCCGGTTCGGCCCAGAACCGGACCGGCCAAGAACCGGCGGGAAACCGCAATCGCCTGAACCGTGAACCGCCTTGAACCGAACCGGCGGTTAACCGGCCTGAGCTCGGTTTTTATTTTCCAAAACCGGTGAACCGGCGGTTCTGAACCGTGTAAATCGGAATCGGACCGAAATCGGCGGTTCAGAGGAGATAACGGCTAGATTAACGGTTACTTGATCTGGGCCGTTGATTACCTTGATCTGACGGCTGCTATTACTTGCCCGTTAAATAACGATTTTCTAGTCGTTTTAGGGGCTAAAATGTAAAAAAAAAAACATTTTTTTAAACTTTTTCTCTCCATTTTCCAACCTATAAATACCCTCCCCCACCCTTCATTATTTTCACTTGGTTCTCAACTCATTCTCTCAATCTCTCTCTCAATCTCTATGTTATCTCAAGCTTTTAAAGTCTCAAAGTCTCTATAATTTCATATTTTCCACACAATTCCATTTTTTTTTTTTACAAAAATCCATTTTTTTCACATAATTCCATTTTTTTCACAAAAAAAATGTCTTCATCTCGTGGCGGCGGTGGCGATAGGGGAAAGAATAAGGCAACTATGCATCCAATTCCCCCCCCTGATGATTCCATTTTGGATAATATACAACCAAATGAAACGCTCGATTTGAGCGATGACGAAGTTGATGCAACATTTCCAATGAGTGGTCATGGTCATACCCAAGGGAGTAACACTCAAACCCAAAGTGAAGCGCGAGGTGGTGGTCAAATCCGAGGTCGAGGTCGTCGAACCACGGAGAGGTCTGACATCATGATCGTGCACTTTTCAAAAGTGCCAATTGAAGGTACCAACAAATACACTGTTTTTTGCAACCATTGCCCTAAAAAATTTGCCTTTATCCATGGAGGTGGTTATGGGTCATTTAAAAACACTTGGTGTCAAAGCACCCCGATCAAGTTGGAGATGCCCAAGATCAAACACAACTACAAGGATTTACGGGATCCTCACAAGGGACGTCTTCGCAATTATTTAAATTTGATAATGCAACGTATAGAAGAGAAATGGCAAAATATACTGCTGCTAAAGGATTACCCTTTAATTTTGCTAATGATACATTATGGTCTAATATGGCACAACTTTGTTTAAATCCCGCGGCTAAAGAAATTAATAAAAATACAAGTATTCGTGATACCAAAGCCCAATATCTACAAGGGAAATTAATTTTAATTAATACGTTTAAAGATTTACCCCAAAAATTGTCAATATGTGCTGATATATGGAGTGATCATTGGCAAATTCATAACTATTTAGGAATTACTTGTCATTGGATTGATAGTAGTTGGAAATTACAAAAAAGATTATATAAATCTTTTGATACTGTTCATAACGCTCAAAATATTTGTAACAAAATTGCTAGAGTTTTACAAGAATATGGATTAGTTCACAAAAAAATTTCAATTGGATTTGATAATGCTGCTATTAATACTGCTAGTTTACCATCACTCATTGAAATTTGTCAACCATCCACTGGTGGTAAATTTTTTCATGTTAAGTGCATATGTCATATTTTAAATTTGTGTGTGCAAGATGGTTTAACAACTTTAAAGGAACATGTAGCCCCAATTAAGGAAGTTCTTGCTCATCTAATGAGAAATCATAGTGTAACAAAATTGTGGATTAGATTTTGTAAAACAAATAATATCCCACCTAAAAGATTTTTCTTAGATGTTCCAAACCGATGGAATTCCACTTATAAAATGTTATCCGACTCTTATGATTTTCGTGAACTATGGTGTCAGTTTTTTCAACAAATAGAGTATCCTACTATAATATTGCCTCATCAATGGGATGTTTGTCATAATTTAAAAAAAAATTTGAAAGTTTTTAAAGAGGCTACCGTCCAATTATCCGATTCTTACTATTCCACTTCACCGTCAGTTTTAGAACACGCCGCTAAAATTAGTTATATATTTATGCATTTTAGAGATTGTCCAATTTTAGGTGAATGTATTAGTATGAAGAATCTGCGGAGAGAGTAAATTCAGAGTGTGAATTTGAATGAGAGCGCAAAAACATGAAATTTTATTTTGAAACTCGACCTATAAGCGGTAAATGAAAAAAAAGGGAAATGGCGCATAGAGAGAGAAGGCGCCGCTGAACTGGAAACCGGAAAGAACGAAAGGAAATGGGAAATGGATTAGGTATTTATATTTTGGAATAGGTGATTAGGTTAGGGCTTGAAAAATCAACGGTAGATAATAAATCAAAAATAATCAACGGTTAAAATAACGGTTTGGTGGTTCAGCTCGGTGGTTCGGTTTGGCGATTCAGCTTGAAATGGTTCGGTTTGGTTTGGTTTGGTTTGGAGGAGTCAGACCGCAAACCGAACCGCATGATTTATAAACTTTTGGAGCCGAGCTGAACCGTTAATCATTAAAAACCAAAGCACATAATTTGGTTCAGTTCAATCTCAAACCTCGATTTGAACCGAACTGCTGACACTTTTTTTTTTTTTTTTTTTTTTTTTTTTGAGGTTGCCCATCTCGAGTCAAGCCCCTTTTTTTGTGTAAGTCAATTTACTAACAAGTCCATCAATTCTCTGAAATTCCCTTAAAATCCCCCCCAGAAGCGTCTAATATTAACTAGGGAGGGATAATCATCCACTCTAATTCGAAAAGGAGCACACCACTAATTGACATAACCTATCTTTCCTTTTTTGTTTATTTTAAATTTCCTAATAAATGTCTATTTTTTAAAAAAAAATATCAATGTTTGAGGAAATTTGTTCTTTCCTAATCATATAACAAGTTATAATTAACTTGTAACTCAAGATATAATAAGGTGAGATCTAACTCAAGATATTATTATTATTATTATTATGTACTTGTGTTACAAAGAAATAATGCTTAAGTTTAATCATTTTACAAATATTTTTAGTAAAAATTCGACAATCATTTTAAGACGGAGAAAGTAAAAAAGCTAAATTTCATTTTACAAAAAAGGCTTACGTAAAAATTGGACATTCATATTTACGGAAAAGTAACCGTAAAAAAGCTAAACTTCAAACTATCGGGCTGCCGCAAATCCATCGTAGCATTGTTTAAGAATCTTAACTTCAATAACAAAAATAAAAAACAAAGAACAATCGGAAACCAACTAAGACAAGGATAATGATGCAAATTCAGTGGAAAGTTGATGGAATCGCGGCTGAATCCAAACCCCTTTCAAACTACGTCGTTTTGAGCCAGTTTCTTCGTCGCAAATTCTTCCGATTTGTTCATCGTGATAGCACCATTCCTTCCCCCGAGTTGTCAGTACTGACGTCCCGCGTATTGACACCGTAACATCATCCTCCAAATCCATCCAACTCATAATATCATTTCCATCGACGACATCTGTCCCTTTAATAGCGCCAGTTGAAAAACCTTGCTTGGTAGAATAAAAGGGAATGCAGCCTCTTACATTAGGATTCTGCGTTCTTTCCACTAACCGGAAAGTATTCCACGACGAATCCTGCAGCTCGAAGGTTATAAGGGTATCTTTGTCATCCAAAAAGTAGAAAATCCCGCCGTGAAATGTAGCACCCGTGATGGGCCCCACGTCAGGGTAACACGTGTAAGTGTGTGTGGTCCACGTAGTTCTCTCATGTTGACCAATCACGTTGAGCTCCAACGTTGACGTGTCATGTCGGTTAATTACGGAAATGACCCAATCGTCAGAAGTGGGATCTGACGAAAGGGCTGCAATGTGGTCCTTCATTTCACCGTGTGGGAAGTTTGGGAGAGGGATTTTAGCGGAAGAGAAAGGGCAAAAGAGGAATATAGACTGTTCTTGGGATAAAAGAAGCCAACCTTTGTACGAGGCGAGGCAAGTTGACCCTACTAATTCTGGGATATAGGCAAAGTACTTCTTTTTATGTGTTTGATCGAATAAGAAACAGTAGTCTGCTGAGGTTTGACCAAATATCAGTAGCCATGGGGGTCGGCCAGGGGTCGACTCGATCTTGGCTGTGGCTGTAGAGGCAGCATTGCGGAATTCAGGGCAAGCTTTGCGGAAATTCAGAAGCTCCATTATGCCTAGTAGCTCTGCTATGATGGAGAGAAGATCTTCGGGAAGATCGGACCATGATCTGTTTGGACAAAAAATAACAACTTAAAATGAAAAAAAGGGTTAATCAAAAACATAAGCACCGAAAGAGAACAATCAAAATCAAATCATCTATATAACAGATTATGTTGCAGAAAAATCAGGGCTAATTTTGTCATCAATACTGAGAGGGGTAACCGGGAAGGATCATGGGATAGTAAAGCTTTCACTACTAAGAGCTGATGCCCGATGCTGGCTCGTATTCAAGACCTCCCCTTACCATCAAGGATTCAATGATCGGAACTAAAGTATAAATACATTGAATTCACTCACTATACTTGCATATATACAGAGATGTCAATTTGGAAAAATGGGACTAAACAGTACTATGAAATCCTACAATTTCATGGGAGGGACGTCCCGAATTCTTCGCGGGCGGGACCATAGTTGTTAAAGTCGAAAAGCGAGAGGCGGGTGAGCGGTTCCTAGAAAAGGCGAAAGGTGAGGCGGTTGAAAGGCGAGCAAGACGGTCAAATAGAACAAAAAATGTTGTAAAATAATATATACTATGTAACATTTAAACAAAGCTTAAACATGTTACGAACAAGAATTTTGAAATAAATAAAGGTAACAATTTCACATGTAATAGCAACTTAAAACAACTAAAACCCCAAAAGTTTAAGACAAAAAACACATTTGATGTTTAAATCAGTAAATAAACAGTTGTTTAAAAGCGTGGAAGTAAATTTAAAACCATGTTTGAAAAGGGAATAATACTTGAAATTAAGGTAATATAAAATTTCAACATATAATTATACTAGAGATAAACATGAGAGATAATTAAAACTTCAAATACCAAAAGTAGAACCAAAATAAAGAGAAAAAACAAATTGAATTAGTAAACATAATAAAAATTGCAGACCTTCATTTAAAATTAGAATAAAGCAAGCTATCAGTAATAATTTTGTCGCACTTCTTTGGCGTTGTCTATCGCACTTATTTTCTTTCAATCACTCGTTCTAATTCGTTGTGATCATACCAATTTTCTTTCAATCACTCAGAGAGAAATTAGGGTTATTTTTCTTTCTTTTGCACGAAACAAATTATCTTTACCCCATGTTTTCCTAAAACAAAGCATTTTAAGTTAAAACATTAAAACTAAAATTACAAAATAAGCCATTTAAACATTACACATACGCCTATTATGCCTTTTGACAAAGGTGGATGCCTCACGCCTCTCATCATAACCAAGAAAGGTGTCACCAGAGCCAAAAGACGGTCGATCCCTAAAGACGACAAAAAGGCGAGGAAGGCGCTAGCCTTTCACAACTGGGCGGGACAATGAGGGACAATGTGAAACAAGAAATGATGATATTATAAAACTAAAATCTAATTGAGATGATATCAAAACATTAAATTGAAAACATAAGATAAATCTCTTACATTCCAACAAGATAAAAACTTCTTAAATTTATAAAATAGCTTAATTAACATTTTCAAATTTGACCAAACAATTTTCAAATTTGAATTGATCGAGAGCAAATCTGAAGAAAAAAAAAAAGAAATCAATCATTTATTTTGGGACGGAGGGAGCATATAATATGATTAAATAGAAATATTACAAAGTAAGAAAAAATAGAAATTGAATCCACCTCATGGATTGCTGGGTGCGGCCGGGTCAGGGGATGGAGGAGCGCCGCCGCATGCGGCTGAGATGGAGACGGTTGAAGAGTAAAAAGATAAACACATAGAGAATTGAGGGAACCCAGAATCTGTACCTTTGTCGTCGATGATATTGATGAATAAACTTCATCTCTTTCTTGATCACTCATCAATCAATGATCTTGAATATATGAACTGGAATTCAACGAGAGTATAATAATTAACCAGGATATACATACATATATATATAGAGAGAGAGAGAGATCCAGAGAGAGAAACCTATTTTGAGGAAGTGGTGAAGTAAAATTACGGTACCTAACCACTCTTTCAATCTTTCTTGGTAATTGAGAATCAGAATAGAGATTGTTTATGTGTGGGAAACCAAATTTCTTATTAATAATAATGGTGGAAATTGTATTTTGGCCTCAAAGTTTAGGCGATGTTCCTTACTATTTATGATTTAGGTTTAAAGTTGTTATTTTGTTAGCATTTTAATGTTTTTAACTAGTTTTGTTAAAAAGCTTCATTAAATGATCACATGTCATTTAATGGATTATATTTTTGAACAAGAATTACATTTTTGTTTTAATGCAAGTTGAATGAAAGTAATTAGCCAAAATAGAAAGCCAAATTAAAAACCATTTTCTAACCCGTATATTTAATTTTAATTTTTCAACTTCAGTGATTCTCTCAGTTTTCTCAACCATGGTCGTCGGCTCCCACACCCTCCTCCGCCATCGTCCCGCGCCGTCGTCCTACACCATCTCTCCCCTTCCACATCTTCTGCTTCTCTTTTCTGTCTTTTTCTTTTCACCTTAATACTCTATTGAAAGCACATCGCCGTTGAATTCAACGTCGTCTTCTTTCCTTTACTCCGGCGATTGCACTTCAACAAAAATCTCTCCTCTCTCTCTCTCTCTCTCTCTCTCTCTCTCTCTCTCTCTCTCTCTTCAAATATGGGTTTGAAATCAGATTTGAATATGAGTCTGAAAATCAAATTTAAATTTATGTTTGAAATCTAACTTCATTCTTTTGATTTTTGAGATAGTGATGGTTATGATGATGATAGGTTGGGGTGATGAAGTTGGACTAGTGTTGGGATGGTGGTGATGATGGTGGCTACAGTGAGGTGGTCACGACAGTCAAGATGGTGTGGGGATGGTATTGTGGTGATACATTGATGAACGTAATAAAATAATTTGATTGTATAATGTCAATATTAATTAATTATTTTTATTATTTTGAAGGAATATTTATTTATAAAAACAATGAATAAATTTTTATTTCTTTTGAAAAAAGATAATGTTAAAAAAATCGAAACTTAAAAGGATAATTTTCTTAAATAATTTAATATATTATGTTTTCGTGAAAAGTAAATGATTGCTTAAAAAAAGAAAAAAAAAGAATAGTAATTGCTAAATTATTTCTAATTGTATTTTATAAAGTACTTACGTTTTTAGCATCTTAATTAGTATTTTTTTAGGGTTAGAAATTTGTCATTTATTATTTTATCCCCTTATAATAAAATATCATTTATTTTTATATTTAGGGATATTAATATTTTCTATTTTGGCTATTAATATCCATTCAATTGCATTAATACAACAATGAAAGAGTTATTGTTCAAAAACATATTCCGTAAAATGACACGTGACTTGCACATGATTATTTAACGAATTTTTCTAACAAAACTAGTTAAAACCCTACAATGTTAACAAAATGACAATTTTGAGGCATAAATTGTAAATACTGAAATAATAGGGTCTAATTAAGGAACACCCCCTAAACTTTGGGGTCCAATATGCAATTTCCCCATAATAATAAAGACAAATCCCAATTTATTTAGGATTCAAAGTATTGCTTGCTTGCGTCACAATTTAATATTTTTAATTTGACTTGACACGAGAATTAAGAAAAAATAAATGTTATTTGTATGAAAAATAAAGTAAGAGAGAGAAAGTGGGTAGAGAATTTTTTTTTTGAGGATGATAAGTGGGTTTCGTTGCCCATTTTAACTAATAAAGCAACTAAGAACCTTAAACTCGGATAAACAAAAAAAAAGTAAAAATCTTAAAACGGTGCGGAGGGAGTACATTGTAATTTTTTTTCTTAGTAAAAGGGGAATAAATTGGTAAAAATATACTACACTTGTCAAAAAAAAATTATGTTTTTTTTTTAAGAATTTCGCACATAAATAATGAATTTCACTTTTATCAATAATTTTTAAATATCTCTAAATGACTTTTCATCCTCAATTGGGATTTTTAACTGATGTCTCACTTGGTCTTCATTTTAATCTCCTACTTTTTCTCTAGTCACCTTATCCCTTAAAAAAAGGTTATTTCTTGTATATTCACACTTCCACCACTACATTTTCATCTCTACCACATTCATTTTTTTTTAAAAAAAAATTAAACATTCATATTATAAAAATGACATTGTTTTATGGCCTAACACTCTATATCATATATTAATAAATATTTAATTGGAGTATTATATAATTTTTCTTTTAATCGTTAGGCACGTGAAGATCACATAGAAACTAGGATGTAAATGGTTCGATTCGGTTTAGGCCAATTTACGGACCGAATCACTAGTTATCGATTTGGAAAAAATTTAAATCGAACCGAACCTTTAAAAATTTCAAACCGAACCGAACCACCATGGTTTGGTTCTGTTTGGTTCGAACCGCGGTTTAAACCACAATTCAAACCACGATTAAAATCATGAAATAGAACACGACTTAAACCATTAATTAGAACTTGATTTCAGACTACACAATTTATTGTCATGTTTGTTTAAATTTTTCAGACATAGCATACATAACATATTCAAAATTCAAATGAAATTGTGATTCAATGTTTATGATAACAACAGACCATTTGAGTACTTGTTATGATATGTGCTAAAAAGTGAATTAACATTATTACAGAAAAATTAATCGAAAGAAAAAGAGTTATGGGCTAAAACCCATTAATAGAATGAGGGGTTTTCAAATCTAAATGTGAGGTGGAAATGAAATATATGCATATTTACGGTTAATGTTGAACGTTTTGGTGATTTGGTTTATCGGTTCGATTTGTAGGTTCAGTCTCCCGGTCTCGAACCGTGGTTTGGGGGTCCAGACTGCAGATCAAATCGAACCACACCATTTGACAATTTTTGAAATCGAACAAAATCACTATTGCTTGAAAATCGAACTAAAATGCGTTGTTCGATTTGGTTCGATTTCGAACCGCAGTTTGAACCGAACCACTTACACCCCTTAATAGAAACGGTGTCCTCCAATTTAATCAACAAGTTTTGATTTATTAAACACATCTTCATCTAATTCCAACAAATATCACTAAGATAATGTTGCTAATACAATGATAAGGGGGTATTTGGAGAATTGTTCATATCTTAAGGGTGGACAATGATATTAACAAGCAATTAAAAAAAAAACCAAAAAAAAAATAAATTAAAAGGGGCATTCCGAGAATTGAACTCGGGACCTCTATTGCTTGAAAATCGAACTAAACTGCGTTGTTCGATTTGATTCGATTTCGAACCGCAGTTTGAACCGAACCACTTACACCCCTTAATAATTTAATAATAGAAACGGTCTCCTCCAATTTAATCAACAAGTTTTGATTTATTAAACACATCTTCATCTAATTCCAACAAATATCACTAAGATAATGTTGCTAATACAATGATAAGGGGGCATTTGGAGAATTGTTCATATCTTAGGGGTGGACATTGATATTAACAAGCAACTAAAAGAAAAACCGAAAATAAAAGTAATTAAAAGGGGCATTCCGAGAATTGAACTCGGGACCTCTCGCACCCTAAGCGAGAATCATACCACTAGACCAAATGCCCTCTGATAGTATTAAACTGAAAAACGTTGTAATAAAACATAAATAGCACAATTTTCCCTCCATTTTTTTCCTTTTTTAAGAGACCCTCCAAAATTTTCCGGCGTCTGATTTATGTTAGGTGATGAAAGACAGAGTTTCGAGATTTACCCATTTAGAAATTCAGGCCTTCAAGCCCTAATCCATGGCTCAATCTTCATTATTACCTGGTAATTTTGCTTATTTCCTCCATATCTGTAGATTATGTGTGTGTGTGTGGGTGTGTGTTGGAAAATTCAGGTATGTTGTGCACTTTTGGATTTGTTTATTTAATTGATGAACTGAATACAATGAATTAGTCCTGATTGGGTGACCTTGAATTGAAGATTGTTTACTTATAGGTTATATGAGCAATGATTCAGACTATTATTGTGGAAATGTAATGGATTTGTCATTATAGGCGATGAAAGACAGGGTTTAGAGATTTACCGATTTAGAAATTCAGGCCTTCAGGCCCTAATCCATGGCTCAATCTTCATTATTACCTTGTAATTTTGCTTATTTCCTCCATATCTGTAGATTATGTGTGTGTGTGTGTGTGTTGGAAAATTCAGGTATGTTGTGCACTTTCGGATTTGATTATTTAATTGATGAACTGAATACGATGAATTAGTCCTGATTGGGTTACCTTGAATTGAAGATTGTTTACTTATAGGTTATATGAGCAATGATTCAGACTAATATTGTGGAAATGTAATGGATTTGTCATTAATTGCCTAGCATTTGAAAGCAGTGAATTGACATTCATTTTGGGACGGAGTGTGTATGCCATTGTAAATGCTACTTATGTGCGTCTGACTATGTGTATATTCAAGTATGGTCTACATTTTATGCTTTTATGATTTAACTTGATGAACCGATCGAGAAACTTTGGTTGTTTGGTTTGATTTAATAGGGCATGATTGGATTTACACAAAAATAATATTGTGCCCTATGCTGACAACAGTGACAAGGATAAGCTTGTAGCTAACACTAGAATATTGGGGAAAGTAATGGGGTATCTATGACGGCTTTGGTGTGTATGTTATATGTACATACTCCCTCTCTCGCTCTCTCTCTCTCTCACACACACACACACACATGTATAAGGAGAAAGCAAAAGGACATGACGCAGACAAGCCATGTTATTTGACATGAACAATCAGACAAAGGTATAATGGTTAAGAAGAGGTCTAATTGATACTGTTAATAGAACATGCAAAGTTTTTCGAGTGCCTTGGATAAACGGGGTCTTCAATTTGCATTGAGATGCTAAATAAGTACTCTGGGCTGTTCCTTTTCCTAGATCAACATTTTTTAAATTACTGGACCAATTGCTTAAAATTTGATTGTGTATTAGCCAACTTAGCACGAGATTGAACTTTGTGATATCATAATCTGATGTTGTCTTAAACTGCAGTCTTTATTTTATATAACTAATATGACTTCCTCTATTGCAGTTACTAAACTCAAAGCCAGAATCGAGGATGGGCATCCAAATACTGAACCTTTCGAAGAAACAGCTGTGCATGATATCCCCTCAGTAGAGACCCAATTGGTAGATTCTAATGGGGACACTGAGGTATTGGATATTCCAGATTTCGCTGACAATCTGAGAGCCCAAATTGTTGATGATAGTGAGAAAGAAGTCATGCTGGATAGTGATGATGAAGAAATACAAAGGAACAAAGCCTTGACAGTCATAAAAGAAATGTCCTGTGATGGACCTGACAGAACAATGGGACACAAGTCAGGTGAGACCCCCAACGAGGATAAAGAGCAGCTTGATCCTGCTAACAACCATAGCAATTTAGGTCAGTATTGACGATTGACTAACTTGAAGCTGATTCCTTTTACAATCTTTAAAATATATCAGTAACTTTTACCTAATATTTATATGTTGATAGACATCTTTAGTATTCAAAAGTAATTGAGGCAGCTGATGCGAAAATATCTTATTTTAAAACACATTTCAGTTACTTCTCATTGGAATGAGCGGCCTTTGAGTTGTAGCAATAGCCAGGTCTCAATTTCACTCATCACAAACTTTTTTGGTACTTAAGCATTAGCCAGTGTACTTCTGGATGGGTAATCTCTCTAGACATTATTCTAAACATGCTACGGACAGTGAATATGTGTGTGTGTGCCAAAAGAGCTATAACTCAAGGGTAATCTCTCTAGACATATGTGTGTGTGTGCCAAAAGAGCTATAACTCAAGGTCAGGGGTTCAATCCCCACCAAAGACATTTCAAGTGTCACTCTTGCAATAACTTTAGGCATTCATTAATTAAAAACCCAATTAAAAAAAAATGGTGTATATGTGTGTGTGTGTGTTTATCTTTATGAATACCAAATGTTTGTCTAACTTGGGTATAATTTTGACTCAAATGTATAATTTCATGTCAGGAATTTCAATGAGACGATGTAGCCCAGTTGCTGTATCAGCGTCAGTAGAAGCAATCTGTTTGGCTGAAGACAGTTTGACCGACATGGGAAGCAACAATGGGCATTGTTCAGACCATGTTGACCCTCAGTATGACGAAGCGCCTGTAATGAAAAATGGGAACTCCGGATTACAAAATCAAAGAACAATTGATACAAATGTAGATGCTATTAATCCAGGCCATAGCAGCTGTGTTCCTGAGCCTGCAAGACTCAGCTACATTGAATCTCAAGAACCTGGGGGAACATCACAAGCAGCACTCGACTTTGTGGACCACTATCTCTCAGTTAATGATGTGAACTTGCCTCAAGAAGTCAAAATTGGAAATCTTAACAAGTTAACATCACCCCCTGCACTAAGTGCAAAGGGGTCTTGGAATTTGGCAAGGGGAGCCAATCTTAGAACTAAAGCTTCGGATTCTCGAACCTTTGAATGGGATGACAATCCACCTGAACTGTTCTTGGGTTGGAAATCCCACAGAGCAAGGTCTGTTTCAATGCCTCAACTTGCAAATGATTTGAAGCTCCAAGATGCAAGAAAAGTAGGTGAAAAGTGCAAAGATTTCAACTTAAATCTTATACATTCGAGGATAATAGTGCACAAGTCTAATCAGATTAGTGAGTTGAGAAAAGCTGCTGAAACAGCAAGCAGAATGCAAAGTTCTAAGGAGCTGGGTAAACAGTTTGATGCAGAGCCAATGAGAAAGCAGCCAGAAACTAGTAGCAATGAGCGGGAAGTTCCTGACATGGATGTTGGTTTCGACACTCAAATGGCGGCTGAAGCTATAGAAGCCTTACTATATGCCCCACCTCCAAGTCACGATGCTAATACTGATCAAATTCTGGAAAACATTCTTGAGAATACTTCAGAATCTGAAACGGGTAAAAAAGTAGCAATGGATTTTTCCTTTCTGGACAGTGGTTCTTCCGGGTCAGAAGTCTCTGTAGGATATTTGAAGTGCTCCTCAAAAGCTGTTTATTGTGATTTACTTGGGGAAATAGATGAGAAAGTTAGGAGTTCTCCACCTGTTGCGTGCCGGACTGGAATCCTGTTATCCTTAAAAAAATCTTCAATGACGACCAAAGATACAGAATGTGATTATGGAGGAAAGAGGAGTGGTCTGGATACTGATAAGTTGCTGGGAGAAAGAAAAAAAGGCTCCAAGTTAGGGTTTGATTCATCCATGGAAGCTACAAACTATGAAGTCAATGGCAATAAGAAAACTAGTCCAGATATAGCTACCAGTATGCGCAATTTGAATTCTAA
The DNA here is from genome assembly GCA_022495995.1 of Adenophora triphylla var. japonica. NCBI lineage: Eukaryota > Viridiplantae > Streptophyta > Magnoliopsida > Asterales > Campanulaceae > Adenophora > Adenophora triphylla. The sequence continues at coordinate 81,530 of JAFEMH010003245.1, read as the reverse complement.
TCAGATTTGTGAGGTGAGAAAAACTGCTGAAAAAGTGAGCAGAATGCAAAGTTCTAAGGAGTTGGGTAAACAGTTTGATGCAGAACCATTGAACAATCATCCAGAAACCAACAGCAATGAGTGGGATGTACCTGAAATGGATGCTGGTTTCGACACTCAAATGGCTGCTGAAGCTATAGAAGCCTTACTATATGCCCCACCTCCAAGTCACAATGCTTATACTGATCATTGTCCGAAGAACTTTCTTGAGAATACTTCAAAATGTGATACGGTGAAAAAAATAGCAATGGATTTTTCCTTAACGGACAGTGATTCTTCCGATTCAGAAGCCACTGCAAGATTTCTTACAAGAACAAAGAGGAGTGATTACAAATTAAGCGGAAATAAGTCAACTTCAATTCAGATTGACTCTAAGAATAAAGAAGTGTTGGATCTTAGTGTAGAAGGAACAAAGAAAGTTAGAAGGGGGATGTCGTTGACTGACAAGTGCACAGGGGATGTAAACCCCAAAAGTAGGGTATCCAAAACGTCTTCCAAGGTGATTACTCGGAAAGAGGTAGAAGAATTTTCAGAGGAAGAAGACATCAGCTATATTAGAAATCTCCGCTCGTCAAAAGCTGTTAGTTGTAATTTACTTGGGCAAATAGATGAGAAAGTTAGGAGTTGTCCACCTGTTGCTCGCCGGACTGGAATCCAGTCATCCTTAAAATCTTCAATGACAACCAAAAATACAGAATATGATTATGGAGGAAAGAGGAGAAGGAGTTGTCTGGATACTGATAATTTGTTAAGAGAGAGAAAAAAAGGTTCCAGGTTAGGGTTTGATTCATCGGTGGAAGGTACAGATGAAGCCAACCATAATAAGAAAACTAGTCCAGATATATCTACCAGTATGAGCAATTTGAAGTCAAATCCGTGGATCTTTCCCAAAAAGAAAAGAACTTTTCAATATGTGTCACATTTCTCAGGATTTCCAAATACGTTAACTTCATCTATTGTGCTTGATGAGGAAAATTGCAACGGGAGTTATAAAGGGTGTCAGATTACGTCAGAAGGGGAACTGAGAACCCCTTGTTTGGGCTCAATTGTGAAGCGAAAAGTGAGATCAGCTCAAAGTTTTTGGCATTCTTCAAAAGAGACGTGTGTGGAAAATAAGATTGCAGGGAAATTCAGTGAAGAGAGCTTGGAGTCTGTAGTCATTACAGGGCAGATAGGTCTTGTAAATTCAGCAGAAGACAAGGCATCTGGGATGTCAAGCAAACTAGATAAGGTGGTACCTACATTGTTTGCTGGTGAAGAAAACAAAGAAAATGAACTGTCAAATGTCAATGTTAAGGCTTCAGCAAACATGTTGATGAGTGGGAAAGATTACAAGCAACAATACAAGAGAACTTTTCCGGGATCCCCCCTTCTGAAAGAGCTTACGAGATTAGGGTTTGCAGAGTCACTACCAAATTTTCTATCAAAGGATTTGAGAAGACGAAGGAATAAGTCAAACATTCGTGTCTTATGTTGTCAAAGATTGGATGATCGTACAATTAAGAAGCAAAAGAAGGTTTCGTCACTTATTTTCAAATTATTTTTAAGTTATTCTCTGCTGCTCTAGAGAAACAGCATATTGATTACCCTCTCTGCTCTACTCAAAGGATGCGGAGTACTTTCTATTGAGGGACATTCTACCTAATAGTGTTACCTCTAGAAAACTTCGGTTATAAATTATGTCTTCCCAGTTTATTTTTTGTGCAACAAACTTCAAAGCATAAAATTATTTAATCCTTGAAACTAGGGGATTTATAAATGGACTTTGAGCTGAGCAGAGCAGAGGGGTTATTATCTTGAGTATGCTGATTTGGTTTCTCTGGCAGATTTTGGTTCGACTAGGAATTTCTGTGGCATCAGATTCTTCAGACGCTACACACTTTGTAACTGATAGATTTGTGAGGACGAGGAACATGTTAGAAGCAATGGCTCTTGGTAAACCGGTTGTGACACATTTATGGCTCGAGAACTGCTTAGAAGCAAAGTGTTTTGTAGATGAGAAAAATTATATTCTGCAGGATTTCAAAATGGAAAAGGAACTTGGCTTTAGCATGCTTGTTTCTTTGGCACGTGCCAAAGAACATCCACTTCTAAAGGTAACATGGCACTTATCTACTGATTATAAACCATATCTCTGTGTTGCTTTCATGCTTGCCATTAACTTGGTAAAAGCTTGCTCCTTAGATGATAATTTAACCCCCTTACAATTACAATCTGTTTACTGCTGACCTGCAGGATCAAAGAGTTATAGTTACCCCAAATGCAAAACCTAGTAGAGAAATGATTGAAAGCTTGGTCAAGAAAGTTCACGGACAGGTAATAATTCTTCCGTAGGCTCTAGTTCTAGATACTGAAGTTACTACCCCCTCCGGTCCAAAATACTTGTCGCTTTTGGGCTAAATCTCAAATTTACCCCTACGTTGGATCTTGTTACATTTCATTGATTATACTTATTGTGTGAGGTAATGTTGACAGAGAAAGTTACAATTCATTGATTATACTTATTGTGTGAGGTAAGGTTGACAGAGAAACAATTAATAAGGGTATATCTTGTTGTGAAATTGGCGATACTCCGTTGCAATCAAGATAAGGAAATCAACACACCCACACGTACAAGAAAGAAACAATCACACACAAGAACACAAGAGTTGTTTACCCGGTTCATTCACCAACTCGTGAACTACGTCCGGGGGCAATTGCCAAGCCAATATGTATTCTAATATGTTGTTACAACTCACAAATCTGTTCTAGGCCGTCACTATGCTTATATAGTTATACAAGGAACCCTAAATCTAATTTAAGAAGAGTTCTAATCAAAATAGGAAACAAATCTGTTGCAGAAAATTCTGACCCGACACGTGGGCGGTCGCCCAAGACACCATGGGCGGTCGCCCAAGCAGAAAATCCCACGAGCCCAACCTTCTGTACACCTGGGCGGTCGCCCAACACCCCCTGGGCGGTCGCCCATCACGACAGAAGGTCTTCCCCGAATTTCCTCCTTGATTCAGCAACTCCTCCGACTTAGGCCCCTTTTCTTCCTTGTAGTTTAGGATCCAATCCCAACAATCTCCCACCGGAGACTAAACTAACAAACATAAAATCACCCATTAACTCCCACCACGGAGTAAAGACCTTCGAACACATTCCCCCCTCATCCATATTGGCTTGACACTACCGCACCTCTCCTCAAGTACTAAGGCGAGTTGAAACCAAGCGACGTTTCAACCTCTCCGTGTTAGATTGTTCTTGCCTCCCCAAATCAGCTTCTACCTTGATTTCTCCCCGCAAGTCTAACTTCGCCTTCTCCCTCCAGACCCACCTTCCTCGCAATGCTTCCCCTTGAAACTTGGACACACCTTGTTTCTTGCATCGACTGTTCTTGGTCTGAAACCGCTCTCTGTTAGGGCCCTTGGACTTCCACACCACGTTGATCAACTTTGTGTCCTCCCCAACATACCGTTTCTTGATGTCTCCCCTTTTCACACCAACAGTAGGTTCTTTAGCCTCTTGCTCCGCGGAACGAACATCGACATTGTAGGTAGAGTACAACATCTTCCCCTTAACCCCATGAGCCAACACCTTAGCCCCTTTTGTGACTTCCCAAGACCCACCAATGAAAGAAACACCATACCCTTCACTGTCAAGTTGTCCCACGGAAATCACCCTCCTCCTCAAATCCGGAACATGCATCACGTCGTGTAGTTGTAAAAGCGCCCGTTAGGTGTCTTCATCATTACATCCCCTTACCTTTGATCTTGATGGTTGACCATCACCAAGATAGAGAACCCCAAAATCTCCAATTTTGTAGCGCTTCATTGATTCTGCATCCCCACTAGCATTTACAAGAAGCTCCGTAATCCAACACCCAATCTTCACCCGACCGCTCCTCCAGGATTAATACATCACCACCATCATCCACCACGCGCGCACCACCATCTTTCCCGGACAAATATAACCGATATGCCCCAATTCACCACAATTGTAAAGCACTTGACCTTTTTCCCTTTTTAGGTCCTCCCCTTTTTCTCTCCACCCTAAGTGCGGCCCATCTACGGAAGATTCTCCCCTTTTCTCTTTCCTTCGCAACTCCTCTTGAAGGATGAGATCTCTAACCTCCGTATACACCAATGTTTGTTTCGACGTACTAATCGTTGTGACGGTAACCTCCTAACTATCGTGCAATGATTTTAGTAGAAAACAAGCTAGCACTTCATCGGAGAAAGTAATATCAACACTTTTCAATTGGTCCACCATACCTTTGAAATTGCCGATATGACTTGCGGCTATCTTGCGCCTACGACATCTTCGCATTCGCAAACCTCTTTATCAAATGCACCTTATTGATATTCGACGGCTTCTCATACATGTCCGACAAGCCAGCGTTTGTAGCAACTCCGCGTTGTCTTGGCCTCATGGCGTTAAAGTCTGCGTCGGTTAGGGCAGGCACTCCTTACCGCTCCTAACGCCTTCCGATCCAACGTCTCCCAATCCCCTTGTGACATGTCTTCGGGCTTCGCCTTCAAGGGTCCATGAAGATCCTTACAATAAAGGTAGTCTTCAATCCTTGTCTTCCAAAACGTGAAATTCACACCGTTGAATTTCTCGATTGAGTTCTTCATCTTGACTGCTTCACCAAAATCCCCAAGAACGCGATTCAAAATTAATCAACTAATGAAAAGATTTTGAATCCTCCGAACCAAAGCTCTGATACCAGTTGTTGTAAAATTGGCGATACTCCGTTGCAATCAAGATAAGGAAATCAACACACCCACACGTACAAGAAAGAAACAATCACACACAAGAACACAAGAGTTGTTTACCCGGTTCATTCACCAACTCGTGAACTACGTCCGGGGGCAATTGCCAAGCCAATATGTATTCTAATATGTTGTTACAACTCACAAATCTGTTATAGGCCGTCACTATGCTTATATAGTTATACAAGGAACCCTAAATCTAATTTAAGAAGAGTTCTAATCAAAATAGGAAACAAATCTGTTGCAGAAAATTCTGACCCGACACGTGGGCGGTCGCCCAAGACACCATGGGCGGTCGCCCAAGCAGAAAATCCCACGAGCCCAACCTTCTGTACACCTGGGCGGTCGCCCAACACCCCCTGGGCGGTCGCCCATCACGAAAGAAGGTCTTCCCCGAATTTCCTCCTTGATTCAGCAATTCCTCCGACTTAGGCCCCTTTTCTTCCTTGTAGTTTAGGATCCAATCCCAACATATCTGATATTTTCTTTAGTAAATTTGAAGTAATATTTGTATTTTGAAAAGTGGTGAAAATTATGTATTTTGTACCAGAGGGAGTAATAGTTACCCTTTTTCTCGATGCGGTTTCAAATGTGTTCTGATGAAATGATCCTCAGGTAGTTGAAGTCGGTCAGAAAACTGCAAGGAAGGATAAAGTAATGTCTAACGATCTCCTAATACTTTCTTGTAAAGAAGATTACGCGGCTTGTGTTCCATTTCTAGAGGAAGGTACAAATCCGTTTTTCACTTTCACCCGGGAGCTATGCTTATTTTGACTTCAGTGTTGAGCATTTGCAATATATATGTATATGATCGTTTCAGGAGCTGCAGTTTACAGTTCTGAGCTTCTACTAAATGGTATAGTTATTCAGAAACTAGAATACGAGAGGTAAGTCTGTCATAAACCATAATTCTTGCTCTTACCATGTACTCCCTCCATCCCGGAATGTTGTCCTACTTTGACTTTTATGGTCAACTCAATCAAATTTTAACCGTAATTAAATGAAAACCTAATTATCCCAATGCATATGGATAGCTATATTTTCATTAGGTTGTGGTCAAAGTAATCGGACCATTGAGCAATCCAACTTCTCTGAGTTTGAACTGCATTGGCCCCAAATCGTCTTGCTTTACCTTAATCTTTCACTACTTTTGGCACCATGGGTAAGTGAAGGTTCACCTTCTAACTTGCCAATTTTTTTGTTTTATTTCCAATTCTAGACACCGGCTCTTCAATGATCATGTCCACACGAGCAGTCGAACCATACATTAGCAGAAACACAGAAACCAGCACGTTCCTGCTGCTACCTGCGTTTAAGGCCTATCTTCTTCTTCTTTGTCATTTTCGTCGTGGCTGCAGCCTGATGGAGTTTTTGCTGCTGTTTAAGGTAACAGAACCTTTTTAGAAGAAGTAATTTTTGTATAGGCCATTTATGTCTAATTGTTAAGGTAGGAAGAAATAATATACAAACTATATATTCATCCCATTGTTGAGGTTCTTATATAGTAGATAGGAGTTGTCTGGTCTGGATAAGAGTCTGCTATATATATACATTTTGGCCTCATTTGTTTTTCATTTTCAGCTCTTTCATATCTGAATGGGTGGGTGCATCAGACATAATACAATTCAGGCTGTTTGTTATTTTTCTCCATTCAGATCTGAATGTCTCTTATTTTTCACTTAATTTTCAGATGCAATACTATCACTTATTTGCCTCTTAATTAATTTTTTTTCATATATATTTCTTCCATAAATTCGTAATTTCAAAAATACCCAACCCAAACACTAGATTAATAACCATTCATCTCATCTCTCTACTCCATTAAATGTCGTAACATTAATTTCAAATGTGAATTCAGATTTTCAAACAGTTTGAGTAATTCAGAAATCAGCTTTCAGACTCTACCTCTTATCAATTCAATCATATTTAGACTCGAAGTCAGATTTCAGCACTTTTTAACACTTAAAAAAATCAAATGCCACCTTAACCTATTCCTTCTGGAAAGTTCTCTATTTAGTTTAACAGTTCATGACAATTCTTGGTATTGGTCTTCAAAATTCTCATATCAACATGGAAATTATTTAGAAGTCAACATTATGGTTGACTTTCTAGTTCCTACTGATTCAAACCTTTTATTTGGATCAATTTCATACAAGATCAACCATTTGAAGGATCATCTATGTTAATTTGTTTATGCTGAGAAAAGTTTCTTTCTTGCATATGCACCTTCATGCAATAGCAAGCAAGTGTAGCTGCACTGAATCCTCTACTACTCATAGTCTTCACTCGGATTACTTACTCCGTCTCATAAAAAGTGTCATATTACAGATTGGAGTCCTTTCGAATTCCCTTCGTAGGTGCATTCATACTTTTCCCCCCAAATCCGAGCCAGAACCCATTCTATGACAATAAAAGCTCTTTTTCAAGAGATTCCCATAAATCTCAACCAACTACAAGCCCAATTCTAAAAGATACTAACCCAAATAAAAAATATTTTCAACAAAAACTATTGGTTAGTTCTGAAGCTTAGGGAGAAGTCATATTTGAGCTGTCAAAACCTCCAGTTGCTGGTGTTGTTGTTGGAGCGGGTTGATACATAGGCTGTGTAAACATTGGTGGGGCACCAGAAGTCGGGGTTACTGAGCTGCCTGGAGCCATTGGTGGTGCACTTAATTGCATGGGCCTTGGGATACTATTCAACTGACCTGGCATGGAAGGAGCACCTGGTGGCATTGCCATTTGGGGCATACCTGGTGGAGCAGGGCCATATCCTGGTAAAATCAGAAGTACATCAATACAATGGAACCGTGGAAAATAAATAAAGCAACATATTGATTCTTCGGCACAAAATATATACTCCCTCCGTCCCAGAAAATTTGTCCCATTCTGACTTTTATAGTCAACTTCATCGAACTTTGACCATAATTTTATTAAACCCTAATTATCCCTAGGTAATTCTAAAAATTGATATTATTCAATAACATTTTTTTAAATTGCATAGGGATAGCTAGTTTTTTTATAAAGTTGTGGTCAAAGTTTCATTAAGTTGACCATGAAAGTCAGTGGTATAAACTTTCCAGGATGGAGGGAGTATAAGAGTGAGTAAATGTAAAAGAGCCATTACTAATATAGAATGTCACTATTTATGGTCAACCCGTGCATTATAAAGTTTTATAACCATCAATAGTGGCATGGCAAATTAACTTAGTCCCCGAGTAAGATTAATAAGTCAGTCTAGACAGTATCAGAATGTTTTTTCTCTCATAAAATTGTTCCTAGTCACGTTTGGTGCACAAGAATGAGTATCTAGGATGACCTTATCCATTCCTATGTCATGGGTAAGTGATACCCATCTCCGTGGTGGGATTAGAATACCCATGTATAATGCGTATTTGATGCCTATTTGAAACAAATATCTTATCCTTATCCCGTTTAATACATATACCGAACAAAGTTATCTATTATACCATTCCCACCCCTATATTCCCATGTATCAAACAAGGCCTAAGGAGTATATGGTAAACCAAAATTCAAATGGACACGTTCCACAAAACCTGAAAGCATGTTCCAAACTGAGAAACTTAAGTATACATGTCAGACTGCCAAATTTCACGTGTAAGTCCCCATTTGAAGTAGGAAACAACAGAAGTGATAACAATGAAGAAATCATTCACTATCATTCCATTTACCTGCTGGCATTGACATTGGCCTTGGCAAAGGGGCAGGCCTCATTCCAGGCATTAAGGACATCTGCGGGTTTCCTGGCATCGGCATCATAGGAGTAGGTAAAATAGGAAGACGAGGCCTCATCTGGTTGTAAGCAGCACCGACTTGCTGGTAAGCCGCAGCTTGCCCAAGATGCTCCTTGACCTTTTGGTCAATCAAATATTGATTTTGTTGTGCTTCATATTGCTGATAGTAAATTCGCACATTTGCCTATACATGTAAACATGTGACATGTGAGAGGACTCAAGCAAAAAGCTACTCCCTCCGTCCCATAAATATAGTCCCACATTTTAGTGGTTAGTTCAATTGAACTTTGAACAATTTTTATTTTTATTTAGATAAGTTGATTGAATTTTGAACAATAATTTATCCTAATTCAATTATCCTAAGAAAAGTCTAAAAATAGTTATTGGTAGTATTTTCAATGGTATATCAATAACAAGTTATATAACTTCAATGAGATAATTATTTTACCTAAATCTTCGGTCAAATTCAATCAAATTAACTACTAAAAAGGGGACCATCTTTTCAGAATGGAGGGAGCATATGTCCCACTTTAAACTGTTGTTATTTTTCAAATGGGCTTTGGCCCAATATTTGTGACCCAAGTTGCTGGCCAAAAATCCCTCACCTATTATCCAGCCATGTGTATGAGATTTACTAGAGAGAGAGACTTTGACTTGGTCTCCTTCTCAAGTTGATTGTGCGATCTCTCCTTCTGTTTTTTCACCGACGATTCCGCCTCTTGCGCCATGGTTGTTGAAATCTGATCGGGTAAGCTTCTACCTTATCTTGATCCCTTAATCCCCTATTTAAACCCCCACACCCTCTCCCTTGCAGACACAACACACGACTTATATACACACAATTTTGAGGTCTTCTCTGGTGGTTTATAGAGAGAGGAGTCAAAGAGCTTTATTCAGAAATTTTAGGCAAGAAAGTGAGGTTGTTTTGAGGTGTATTTGGGTATTCTTCTTCTCTGCGTTTGACTGTTTAGGTGCTTTCCCTTCGTAGGTCTTTGATTTGAGCAGTGTGTGTGTGTGTGTTGTTTGGCGAGGAAATCTGAGAGTGTGGGTGGTGGTTTTCTTGGAAGATAGTTGTCGGTTTGAGATCAACCTAGGCTGAGATTTGAGTGTTCCGAGAGTTGGGTTCTTGGGTCTGCAAGCTGCCTTCAAAATCTCAGCAACATCTTGGATTGGTGCCTCTGATTGTAACTGGATTTCGGATTAAACGGATACTTGGGCTTAAACCGAAATACTCTAATCTAAACTCTCTTTTTGTTCAGATTTTCCTTTTGTGTATTTCTGAATTTTCAGTTTCATTTTATTCAGTTTTTTTAATCTTGAATTGTTACTAATCTTCGTTCTATTTTCTTTTGCATAGCTTTGTTCGCGGATCTTTGGCAATGGAGTGGTAATTCCACTCAACAACAGTAGAAAACATACCTTATGCTTGTACCCAGCATTATGTTGCTTCCTGACTGATGGCTGGGAAGAAAGAAAAAGGATAATCAAATCAATGTCAGAAAAAAACATGAAAACGATTTAAGAAAGTTTTATGAGGGTGTTCATCCTTGCGTTACAGAATAGGCAGACTCAACTAAACCAAAGTTATCAAGCAAAATTTTGACCATCTTAAAGGATGCCTTAACACAACACAACCAACGCGTAGTTGTTAATTCTCAATTATACTCTTGGATGATTAACTAGTGACATTGGAAGATTTGTATCTAAGACCTAATAATTAATCCAATTTAGTCGCAAGTATCTAATTTATTCGACTTCCTTTAGGAAAGATTATCACAACATGGAACCGTTTTAGAAGCAAATTTTGAGCAAGAACAAAAAAATAATACTCCCTCCGTCCCACTTCAAGAGTCCTACTTTCCCTTTTGGTCTGTCCCAGAGTAAGAGTCATCCCATAAATGGCAAATTTTGAACAGTATTTCGGACATTTATACCTTTATAATGTAAATATATTTACAAAAAAACTATTCATTATTCCCTTATATAATGTTAACATATTTACAAAAAAATCAATCAAAAAAAATATTTTATCATAAATATGTTTTAACTTTCCGTTCTCTCTCCTCTAATCTTTTACCCTCTAATCTTCTATCCACTTGCAATTCTTTATTCATTTTTTAAATTTTTTATTAAAAAGCGTGAAATAATACCCTAGAACTTTTGAAGTGGTACGGAGGGAGTAACAATCAAAATCAGGTCCGGAAACTTACTGAATCATGGGTCAGGTAGGTGTCACAGTAATCGCAGTAATATCTGAAATTCCAAAATTAAACATAAATTAGCAACATTCAGCAAAGATCCTCCCTAACCTTCACAAACAGAAGGGACATACCTAGGCATGGTCGTTCATAAACAGAGCCGACGATCTGCATAGATTCAAACCAATAAACATGATCATTAAATTCCGGTCAGAAAAATAAATTCGCAAAATTAAGCTTTCACGAAGGAGATTCCAATGGAGTACAATAGAGCTGCTGTAAGATTGAAAGCAAGTTAACATGAATTTCAAATTATGGACGCCGGTTTAGACGTGGACTTACCGGAAATTTGATAATCGCCACCGGAGAGCGCCGAGCAACGGAGAGAAAAAAAAAACCTAAAAGGGCGGGGCGGAATAGAGAAGGAGAACGGAGAGTGATAAAGGACTAGACTGATTTGTGAATTAGCTGGTTGTTTATTTGCTTTTAATTAGTCCTTCGTGTTCGACATTTTGACAAATATGGTCCCTGCACATAAAGTTAGGCTCCGTTTGTTTTTGAAAAAACATTTTCGATAAACACCGAAAAATGAAGTTAACGAAAAATATTTTTCGGGTTAATGAAAAATGAGCTTGATTTTTAAGGAAAATGACTTCCTACCTCTACCTAAAGAAGTTGTTTTACGGAAAATATTTTTCTCAATTTCCTTTGTTTTGTTTGTATTGATTTTACCTCTAGAAAGTTACTTTAATGAAACTACCAAATATCGGGAAATATTTTCCGAAAAGCATTTTCATTTTTCGAAAAATATTTTTCAAGAAATCATTTTTCGGGGGTTATTTTCCATGAAACAAACGGAGTCTTACTCCCTCCCTAAAAGATGTTTTAGTTTTGCTTTAATTTTTGGTGGTTAATTGAACTTTTAACTAAGTTATAAAAATTTAATTATTTTAATAAAAAAATAAAATATTAATAAAAAAATAACGGTGCGTCAATAAAAAACTATATAATGTCAATTGGATAATTAAATTCTTTTTAAAAAGCAAGTGTTGTAAATGAGCATTTTATAATCTAGAAGCTAAAAAATTACTCTCATACTCCCTCCGTCCCGCTAATATCCGCACTAACACTGTTTACGCGGGAATTAAGGAATATGATATTTTAATAAAATGTTGTGAGTGTAAAAGTAAAGTAGGAGAGAGAATGAGTGGAGGGTGTAATAAATTATAATGGTGTTGTGAGTATTAAAATAATGTAGGAGAGAGAATGAGTGGGGTTTGGTGAATATTTTATTAATATAAAGTTTCCTTTTTGGGAGTGTGCGGATATTAACGGGACGCCCAAAAAGGAAAGTGTGCGGATATTAGCGGGACGGAGGGAGTACATATCATAGTAAGAGTTTTTTTTTTTTTTTTTAACAAGAAGGTATTTTGAACAATAATTTTAAATTAATTTGATTATCCTAATAAAAATTTTAAACTTGTTATTGATACACCATTATATATGCTATCAATAACAATTTTTAGATATTCATCAGGATAATTAAATTAACCTAAAGTTATTGATAAAAATATCTTCGTCGTTGATGGAGAAAATCCCACGTGTAATAAAACCTTGCAAGTTTACAAGTATCGAGTAGCAGTGTATAAAAGTAAGGGTCGAACCATAGAGACTTGTGTGAATAACAAGTGAATTTAATTAATGTAAATGTAATCAAGGGGCATTTGATTTGATTGGTTAAACTAGAATAGCAAATAAATTAAACTAATGAAAATAAAACAGATATTGAAATCAAGAATGACAAGGATTCACGGATTGGGTTTCACAATTATCTCCTTTCTATGCTGATTTATAAAAACAATTACTAATCTTGTTTAAGAAATTGTTCACTTTAATAAGAGTTTGAACGGTTAGATGGCCGGATTGCAACCATATTATTACCTCTATGTGTTGTTTTTCACTAGGTCTACAAAACACACAAGTAATACATTAAAATCCATAGAACATTTGATTTTAGATTCGTTTGATTTTCGTTAGGTCTTCAATTAAATCTATTCAATGAAATAAAGGTCAATGTAAAATTATCCACGCTCGTGCAATAATTTAAACCTTAATAATTTAACGTAAAATCTAGGGAGAAACGCGTTTCTCTATAAGTTATGGAGAAACGGGTTACGGGTATCCAGAACCTTTTGAAAGGATATCCAGAAACTTTTTGTATTGGCCATGACCTTGTCCCATGGTTACTTCTGGATATCAGTCTCAAAGGTTCTGGATATCCAGAACCCTTTGAAAGGATATCCAGAAGCTTATGAAAGTGATATCCAGAAACCTTCAAAATGATATCCAGAAACTTTCAAAATGTTTCTGGATATTCATTTGATGGTTCTACGGATATACATTTGAAGGTTTCTGATATCCGTAAACCTTCAATAAGCAATTTCTGGTCTTGGCCTTGGATTTGGCTTCAAATCTATTTTTCTGGATATCCGCCAAAAGGCTACGGATATCCGTTCCAAAGCTTCTGGATATCCAGAACCCTTTGAGACTGATATCCAGAAATTTTCTTCTGGTTATCAAACGTATAGCTTCTGGCTATTAAAAACGCGTTTTTCCATAGTTATGGAGAAACGCGTTTCTCAGCAGACCTACTCATAATTTAAAGACCAACAATATCTATTTATTAAGTTGAAATCTAAAAACGAATTAAATTCAATTTCATGGAACAAGAACAAGACAAGTATGAAAAAATTAAAATATTACTAGCATAGAAATTTAATAATTGTTACATCCAATCCGTGAATAAAAAAAATTTAGCTACTCATACTCGTAATAAAATTACAGAATTAAAATCAAGGAACATAAACCTGGACTTCGAATCGTAATAAAAAAACAATGGAGTTTGTTCTTCAAGTTGTTGTCCTTCCTTGGATTCGTTTCTTTTCGCAAGTGCACAGTTGCACTTTGGTCACTATACTTTTTCTCTTTTGCACTTTGGCCCTTGAACTTTCCAAACTTTCACCTTAGCTCTTGAACTTCATAATTTCAGTTTAGTCCCACATTTTTCAGAATTGCAATTTGATCCCAAAACTTTTAAAGTCGGCTCAAATCCTCTATTTTCAGCATTGTTGTACATCAACCCCTGAACTATCAAAACACTAACAAACATATCAAATTTTCAAGATTTCGAGCATCAAATAAACTAGAAATATATCTTTTGAATAGATAAAATCACATTCATCAATCGTGTTAACAGAAAAAAGATAAAACTATTGATCTGAGAAAAGACAGATGGTTAAAATATTTTTGTGTTAACCGAAAAAAAAAAAAATAGGACTCTAAAGGATAGGAGGGAGTAGTATTTATAAGATTGTGTGCTTCTATAATTTTAATTAAAATCAATTAAAAAATGGCTGGCCTACTTATCACACTTATGAGTTATGATGGTCTCACCTACACATTTTTTTTGGGTTGGTAATTATTTGGTCTCTTTTTCTAATGCTTATGTCGTAGGACATTTTCAAAATGATATAAAAGGTTTCCATTTCAAAATATATAGCATAATTACTTATTTACGATATTGCCACCGCACTCCTGGTCCTACTTCCTACTCCTGGTCCTACTTCCTACTCCTACATAGCTCGCTCATCCCTTTAGGATCTGCTCCCGAATTTTTAAAGAATAGAAGATAAGGGAAGGGGAGAGAAGGGAAAGAAGAGGAGATGAGAGAATTTAATGACTTTTTGAAGTGCTCCTGAGTTTATTTTTTATTTATTTTTATTGTTATTATTATTTATTAATATTATTATTATTTTATTTATTATTTATTATTTTATTTATTTATTTATTTATTTTACTTTTTCCACGATAACCTATGAGGATTCATGTTAGTCGACGTCAAATTATTTTGGGACTAAGGCTTTGTTGTTGTTGTTCACCAAACACCAGAAGAAAATGAGGAAAATGATTTCCGAAAATTATTTTCCCCCAAATAAACGGAGCCTAACAGCCGAATTTTTATCCACTATAAAATGTATTTTTTATAATAAAAATTTTAATGTTATACAATCAAACTAAAATGTAATTTTTTATAATAAAAATTAAATGTTATACAGTCGAACTGCAGCAGCGTTCCTGGATCTTGCTCTCATGTTTTTTTTGGGTGTTGCTTGATGTATTGCAGTGAGCGGCATTCTCGATGGTTGCGTTGTTGTCAAATATGGAATACTAGTACATATGCCCGTGTCCAAGGACACGGGTGTGTTTTTTTTTTGTTTTTTTTTTTCAAATTAATTTTTTTTTTTAATTTAAAAAAAATAAAAAAATCAGTTACTTAATTAATTTAAGTAAACCCTCCTAAAGCCCACTCTTAGCCCAAATCCAATGTCTTAGCCCAAACCCAAAGTCTTAGCACAAATTAAGGACAAAATAGGAAACAGACTAAATAGTGAGAGCAAAATAGAGAAAAACTCCTCCGAAACTGTTCATAGAACTGTTCATGAAGGAATTTAATTTATACTATAGATATGGACAAGCATCTATCCTTAGGTTAGTTGTGCTATATCATGTGCCCCTTTAGGGGGGGTTGACTATTGATTTATTAAAACATTTAGGTACATGTTTGACTTTATGGCTTGATTGGCCTTCAATATTAAGTAACTCGTCTCTTTCTAAAAATGGTCGTATTTTAATTTTATTAGTCCATTTTAAAGGAATTTTAACCAATATTTCAATATTTATGTCATCTCCGAGGGTTGTGTCAAACACCCCTCTATCGTCAATTTAGCGCAAACTCTATCTCCAACAGGTGCGTCAAACTTGAGGCTATTTTGACAGCGAGCAAGGGATGCGCCAGATTTGGCGCAACAAGGTTCTCTGCGCTATTCCTCTTTTTGTTTTTTTTTTATTTATGAAATTGAAATCATCATTTCCTCCATTCCAAAATGAATAATCATTTTTTAAAAAATATTAATTTTGAATAAATTTTATGGTTAAATTCTAATAAAATTTTTGGTTTGTAGAAACATAAACGATCCATTAACCATGAACCGACTCACAACTAGATTAAGAAGAGAAGGAGAAGAAGAAGAATAATAATACGGAAGCGTGTACCTTGTGATTCCATGATTGTGTTCTTGATCTTGTTCTTGAATAAATGAGAAAGTAGGGAAGAGTAGATCTTCTAAATGATAAGTGCCCTTAATCTCTTTAATCTTCAATTACTTAGGAAGAGTTTTGACTGAATGAGAAATGATGTAACTCGTAGATTCATAGGCTTGATGGATAGACCTTTATATAGGAATCCAAGGGGCACTTCATTTAGGGACTACACCCTTTCATAAAGATGATGGTGTGAAGTTACCATTATGCCCATCATTTAATGGTACTTACACCTAATGGAATTCTACACATTTTGTCTATACTTTAACATTATTAAATGATTATAACAAATGGAATTAAATAACACATATTAATTAATTCATGTTCTAACAATCTCCCACTTGGATTAATATTAATATGTATCTTTTACTAAATAAATTCCTTAATCATTTATAACATGAATGACAACCCTTATGTGCACGTTTATTGTCATCCAACACAATCCCGTCCATTAGTCTTATAAGTATAGGGACTAAAGGGCGATCGTTGTAATTGATTCGCAACTAAACCCACATTAATCACATATATATATCCAACTAAACGACATAGATTAAGTATAGATATGTAGCATGGAATATTAATGAATATATATGAAGAACGCATATATATATATTCTCCAACTAGTCCTACTTAACCAAATGAGATCAATATAAATAATAACAACACAAAGAAATAGAAAACAACACAAACTCCCATTTGATTTAAGCATTATCAAAAGTCGTTTCACCCATATGAGCAGTATGCTCGTGAAACATCAAAAGAGATTACGCTTTATAAAATGGATCCAATAACATGGAGTTTGATCCTATAAGTTGTATATCTATTTGTTCATTTTATACTTATTTCTCTTCAACAAGAGACATAACCATATGATGTCTTTCGACATCTTTGCATCCACTAAAACATAATCGGAATACTTAATGATCTCAAAATAATCCGATTTTATATACATAAGCATGTAGTTTAATGTTTTATAGGTACTTCATCATTCTTTTGGATGCGACTTAATGTTCTTCTTTCCGAATTTCTTTGGTATTGACCAAGCATCCCAATAATAAATACAAGGTTTGTACGAGTACAGACTTGCGCATACATTAAGCTTCCTACTGCCGGTGCATAAGGGATATTTTCCGTATACTTGGATTTAAAATTAATCTTTAGGACATTTACTTTAAACTGAATTTATCTCCCTTAGAGACAGGGGTGTCATGTGGTTTACAATTTTCCATGCTAAACCTTTGTAATACCTTCTCTATATAGCTCTTTTGTGATAATCCCAAAATACCTCGTGAATGATCACGATGAATTTGAATTCCCAATACAAAAGATGACTTACCAAGATCTTTCATCTCAAATTTGTTTGAGAAATTTCTTAGTTTTTAGAAGGTCCTTATCATTACTAGCAAGAAAATATCATTCAAATATCATCCATATATAAGACCAAAATAATAAATCTACTCCCACTGAACTTATGGTACACACAATCTTCACCAAGATTCATTTCAAAGCCAAATGAAAGAATAACTTGGTTAAATTTTAAGTACCATTGACGAGATGCTTGCTTAAGCCCATAAATGGATTTCTTAAGTTTATAAACCAGTTGACTAGTTTGATCCGAATTAGTCACCATTTCTGGTTTCTTCATATAGATAGTTTCCTCAATGTTGCCATTGAAAAAGCATCTTAACATCCATTTGATGAAGCTCGAAGATCATAATGTGCCACTAATGTCATAATGATCATAAAAGAGGTTTTAGAAGATACGGAAAAATGTTTCTTTATAATCAATGCTTTCCTTTTGAGTAAATCCATTAGCAACAAGACGTGCATTATATCTTTCCATATTACCTTGCTAATCCCTATTGGTTTTAAATATCAATTTATAACTTGATAGGTTTTACCTTCGGGTAATGGGAAAAGATCCCAAATATCATTGTCTTTTATTGATTTTAACTCCTCATTAATGGCATTGATCTACTTATGAGAATTAGAACTATTAATGGCTTCATGGAAGGTGATTAGATCATCTCCCACTAAACCTAAGGTGTCCTCATTCTCCGAAGATACATATCATAAATATCAGAAATAGAACTTCTTCTTTCTCTAGTAGATCTCCTTAAGGGCACTGGTTCATCCTCATTTTGAGGTTGTTGAATTTCATTATGTCCAACATTCTCATGTTGTCAGTTATTTACGGGAGTCTTTATATTATTTTGAATTGTATGTTCTTTGTTGAATTTCGAGTACAATTACTTGATTTCCAACGGGAACTAAAGTTTGAGGAATAAAGAGTGGTTCCTCTAACTCTTCAAATTCAAAATCATTACTATTTCTCCCACTAAATTCAACATCCTTAAGGAACCTAAAATTGTCGAGTCTCAAAAAATGTTCTAGTTTTCGGGTCATAAAATTTATATTCCACTAGATCTCTCGGCATACCTACAAAATAGCTACTAACGGTATTTAGGTCCGGTTTGCCCTCATTAGGCCTATAAGGTCTAGCCTTCTGGACACCCCCATACATGAAGATGATTTAAGGACGATTTCTTATTCGTTCATTAACTTTCATAAGGGGTTTTATCGGTAGCTTTTTGAAGGTGCTCTATTGAGAATATAGGCTGCGGTTTTTAATGCTTCACCCATAATGAGTGAGGTAAAGAAGTACAAGAAAACATACTTCTTACCATATCTTTAAGGATTCTATTATGTCTCTCCAATATACTATGCTAGATTTTCCTGGCATGGTGTAGTGAGGACAATCCTACACTCTTCAAAATAGCGAATATAAAGGACCGGACGTTATTCACCCAATACGTTATACCGTCAGTAGTTTTCACTACCATGATCGGATTTAACGTTCTTAATAGTCTTTCTTATGCCTTAAAAGACTTGAAAAGCGACCAATGATTGAAACTTTACATGAAGAAAATAATGTATCCATAACGAGAGTAATCATCCATGAGCGTAATGAAATATTGTTGACCATTCCATGAAGGGCTAATGAATGGTCCATAAATGTCCATATGAATTAGTTCCAAGGCGTTTGATACTCTCAAAATTCTATTTCCTTTAATGTTTGTAAATTTATTCTTTAAAACACTTTAATGCAAAAGTTTTATCAGGAGTATCAAGTTGTTTTTAGAATTCCCTCAGACATAAGCTTTATCAATTCTCCCTTTGGAGATATGACCCAAACGCCTATGCCGTAGAATACAAGAATTTTCACTTGATAACTTTTGCTTAGTGCATTTAGTTTTGGTTTCATTATTATGGGACTCATTAATAGTATTCTTGTTTGAAGTAAATAAAATTGTCATTGTTAAGATAAAGTACTAATACCGACAACCTCGGAATTGAAAATAAGATCACATTTATTATTACCAAATGAGCAGGAATAACCTTCCCGATCTAATCTTGTGAGTGATATCAAATTCCGCCTAAATGACGGTACAATAAATGTATTATTTAATACAAAATAATAGCGATACTTAACAAAAATCCCTATGCCTATAACTTAATAGGATTTCCGGCTTTCGTATAGATGTATTTCTCATCTTTCTGGGGATTCGGTAATTGAGCAACCACGCATACATGAACTAATGTGAGTTGTTGCACCAAATACAACCACTATGTATATTAAGGAATTGAAACCAAATTTGCCTTAGTACAAACAAGACCAAATGACATACCATCCTGAATTCGCCATTCGCGATATTTATGGTAGTCGTTCTTCATGCGAGTAAGGTCCTTGCAAAAGAAGCATTTCTTGACTTTATGATCCTTAAATGATCCCTTATGCTTCTTACTTGCAACCGTAATTTCCTTCCCTCTTCTCTTAATCCCACGAGAAGAAGTAAATGCTGAGTGAGTACTTTCTAATTTGAGATATTTCATCCTATCTTCCTCTAATGTCATATGTGAAAGTAATCCATTAATATTCCACTTTTTCTTTTGACATTTATAGGTCACTTCAAAATGACCAAAACTAAGTGCACGAGCAAATCTTCCGAAATCTCTAACTTAAGTGCCTTTAGTTTGATCGAAAGATGAAATAATTCAATAATGTACTCCCTAAGATTTTCTTCACCCTTGTATCGAATGGAAACAAGTTTCCACAAGAATTCAAGTAAAATCTCAGCATTTTCGATCTCGAGACATTGTCCAAAAATGTCTACGAAGCATTTTCCATGATCATTAGACTCACGCGGTTGGACCGTTCCCATTGCTCAACATTTTCCGTTCTATAACGGTATTTCCTTTAGAGAGAAGCGGCGGGACTTGATTCCCCAAATGCGTGATCGATGTCCATGTGCCTAAGATCATCGTTATATTATTTTCCAAGTTTTAAGTTTAGTCCCGGTAAGCAAGGTGCATCATTTATAGCAGTAGTTACGGATGAAGCATTAATCAAATCGCGAAGGAGAAGAACAAGAATGAAACAAAACATATATAAGAAACTACATAACGATTAATTATATCAAATGAATTCCATCAAAAATAAAAGATAATCAACATGACATCAAGACTAATCTTTGGATTGCGAATTGACTCACAATTTGATTTATCTTAAGGTAAACAAATAGCTTAAACAACACACTTTAAATACTTGCCTTCCTTTGGGCCGGATCAAGTACAAAAAGTGTCCTAAAGTTTAAGGTACTTGTTCCGGCAATAAAGAATATAAACAATTCACTTTAAACACCCGCCTTCCTTTGGGATGGTTCCACGGCATTTAAAATGACCAAAAGTTTAGTTCAATTATTACCCCATGAATGTAAATACTTAGTCAACAACAAGGTCTCCTTTGGGAAACAAGCATGTTATCACATATCAATATTTACATTCATCTTTTAACAAGTTTGAATTTAATCAACAAGGTCTCCTTTGGGAAACAAGCATGTTAATTATGTCCAAAATGTTAAGGATATAATTAATCGGAAACAAAAGGCCTTAAGGTTATTTCTGAAAATTTAAAGGGTAAATAAATAAGTGAAATTTATCATTAAAAGATAGTATCCTTTTGTTCTACCCGTCCATTCTTAAAGTTCGATAACTCTAAGAACCGCCGAAGCGCGACTGGTGTCCAGATACTATAATTTACTAACAAATTATCACAAAAGACCAAAAGGGTATGAATGACCAAAAAAATTGCAGTTCTATAAACATTGAAGCTTCTGCACACATGGGCGGCCGCGCAGGTCAAGGTGGGCGACCGCCCAAGCTTCAATTCCACAAATTTTAAAGTCGCTGTACACATGGGCGACCGCCCAGGTCAAGATGGGCGACCGCCCAAGCTGCATTTCACAGGCATTGAAGTTACTGTACACATGGGCGACCGCCCAGATCAAGATGGGCGACCGCCCATGTGCCCAGTGCCCAGATTTGACGAAAAGTCACCATTTTTAACACCCTTTTATGAACAGTTTTGAACCCTTTTATGAACAGTTTTGAACCAAATAGAGAGAGTCATACCATACCGCGGGGGGCTACGCCCCCCGCACCCCCCTTTGTGGCCCTTTGCCAGGACAACGAGACATAACATCCAATACCCTTTAGACTATCAATTCTTAACTTAATGGTGAATAATTATTCAACCAAAGCAAGTAGATCCTTATACTCACATCACATTTTTAAATGTGTGGCTATACATTTGAACAAACTCACAACGCATCAAATGATGGTGGCTATGTCCAAAATAGGATAATCTTACATTAAGAATTGAAAGCCTTGAGTAAACCAAAATCAGAAATAGAATGAAGTTTATGAATATAATACTCTTAGACAAGATGAGTATCATGAACAAGAACAAAAACTAAATGAAATCATACAAGAATTAAAGCATAAGGCTTTATAAGAATTTCAAACTCAATCTAGTATATGACCAGGCTCTGATACCAATTGTTGGAACAAAAACGATCCATCAAACCATGAACCGACTCACAACTAGATTAAGAATGAGAAGAAGATGAAGACGAATAATAATACGGAAGCGTGTACCTTGTGATTCCATGATTGTGTTCTTGATCTTGTTCTTGAATAAATGAGAAAGTAGGGAAGAGTAGATCTTCTAAATGATAAGTGCTCTTAATCTCTTTAATCTTCAATTACTTAGGAAGAGTTTTGACTGAATGAGAAATGATGTAACTCGTAGATTCATAGGCTTGATGGATAGGCCTTTATATAGGAATCCAAGGGGCACTTCATTTAGGGACTACACCCTTTCATAAAGATGATGGTGTGAAGTTACCATTATACCCATCATTTAATGGTACTTACACCTAATGGAATTCTACACATTTTGTCTATACTTTAACATTATTAAATAATTATAACAAATGAAATTAAATAACACATATTAATTAATCCATGTTCTAACAAAATTCATTTGTTAATAAATGATGTTTTAATTTTACTTTAAGGGACCTTTATTAAAAGTTTGAGTTTAATCTTTTTTAGTAATACAAGCATATTAATTATTTTAATATGCATTTATATATTTTCTTTGTCTCAACTTAATCTTCTTACTTTCCTCAATGTAGCTGTTCCGTGCGAATCTCAATTAGGTTTTTAGTCCTAAAATGAACAATATAATTCACCTTTCATTTTCACAACAAAAACTTTCTATTTCATTTTTATAACAAAAACTTTCTATTTCACTTTTATTTTGTTTTTATATTCACAATATTTACTTATTTTTATTTACTGTGTAAGGTCAAATTAAAAAAGTTAAAACGGGACGGAGGTGGTAATAAAATAAACAGCCCGATTTTGAGAGTGTGGTAGGAGCCCAATTGCACTGGGCCCATAATTTTATGGGGCCTCATATTTTCCTCCATTCCTAAATCTAACCCAAAAATGCTAGTACTAAATATATAAATTTAGATGTGATATCATGACAAGTATTGTTGCTAGCTTGGTTGAATAATTTTCATTATATAGTGCTAGGATCGAATTCCCACGGAGGTGTTCAACATATTTTTTTACCATATATATATTGTATATATATATATATATATATATATATATATATATATATATATATTAATGATCATATATTCAATTTAGCTTTGATATGTATTGTATCTTTTTATATACTTCCTCTGTCCCAGGAAATGCTTCATCCTTTTTGGCTTGGCATGCAAATTAAGGAAATAGGTGGGAAGAAAAAATATTGTGAGTGTAATTTGAAAATAGGAGAGAGGATTAGTGGAGAAAATAGTAAATTTGAAAAGTGTTGTGAATGTAATAGTGAATTAGGAGAGAGAATGAGTGGAGGAAATAATTAGTGGGTATAATAGAATATTAATAAACCTTTTTCATTTTAGAAAAGGTGAAGCTTCAAACGAAACGCTTTTTTAAATAATTAATAAAGCTTTTTTTAAAATAATTAATAAAGCTTTTTTTAGAACGGAGAGAATATATATTAAGGCCTATAATTAATTATTCAGACAAACCTGAAAATAAGAAAGCAACATGAAATGGAGTAATTAAAAGGATGGCGTATGGATCATGATCCGAGTATCTAATTCTTCAAGTTGCAAAGGCGACCGTAGAAAAGTTTGGCGGGACAGTCTGGCGTCTTTATCTTAGCACCCTTGCTTTCTACGCTTTATTACCATTCTACCCTTCCCACCAAGATCACCCCTACAAATTTGAATAATGTGGGTGCATTATCCAAAATTTTAAATTTTCTACACAATTTTCTTTGATGGTAATAGACTCCTAAACCTGAATTTTGAACCGCTCCGCTCACTCTTAGCTTCAGTTAGTTTCATCAGACGATTATTATTGTGTCATCTCGCTTAATTTTGTTTTTAACGAATGAGATGTGTCGAGCACGATGAGTTTCACAATTTTTTAAATTGATTTCAACAACACACAAAATAAACGATATGATATGATCCGAATTATGATTGTGAAATGAAGGGGGAGGAGCTAATTTGGGTGTAGCAAACTCAAATCGTCCCATATTCCTTGTAGATAGACATTGGCTTTGAAACCTCGATGGTACATTAAAGAAAAAATCAATGTACGAATTAA
Organism: Adenophora triphylla var. japonica; assembly: GCA_022495995.1. NCBI lineage: Eukaryota > Viridiplantae > Streptophyta > Magnoliopsida > Asterales > Campanulaceae > Adenophora > Adenophora triphylla. The sequence continues at coordinate 57,584 of JAFEMH010003245.1, read as the reverse complement.
ATAGTATTGATGATATTTCTCCCAAAAAATATATCTTTAGAACACAATTTAAAGTATGTATTTGACTCTATTATTAAAAGTATTATTTGTAATATATACTCTCTCCGTTCCGCTGTGTCCCAACTTTCCTTTTTGAGTGTCCCATTTAAAATGTCTCAATCCAAAAAAGAAATTTTTTTTATTACTTTTTATTTGTGAGACCTACTTGTCATACTCACAATAAATATCTACTAACTATTTCCTACCCCACTTTCTTTTTCCTACATCACTTTTCTCACAATATTTATTTCACTATACACTTTTTACATTATATATATTGATTCCTTAATCCATATTACAATAGGGAATGGAAAAAACCGTCGAGACAAAGAGAGGTCAGGATTGACTTTCGAAAAATTAATCGAACGGTTAGAACTCTTTCCCGTCCCAACCGTGTTTGAACTTCCCCACTACTCCTTAACTCCCCCGGACCCCCACTACTCCATATATATTAAGCCTTCTTTAATCCATTAATAGTCAATACTAGGGTGTAACCCGTGCTTCGCACGGGGAAGAGAGTTTTTTTTTTCTTCTTCAAATTGTATGTAAAATTCAGGCGTCTATAGAAGTGTGTGAAGGTGTTTTGAAAGTTTAGCAGGTGTTTTGTCCTTCAAAAAGAGTTTTTGCAAGTAGTTGGGATTGGTATGAAGAAGGTTTATGCATGGAGTTCTAGTTTAATTATGAAGTCATTATCAGTCCTTTTTTTTTCTTTTTTCTTTTTTTTTTCCTTAAGATGCATGTTAAGCTCCTGCACTTTTTTTCTTCTTTTTTTTTTCCTTGTGGGTTTCTATGGATCACCTGATTAATGGAAACTGGAAAGTATGAAATTTATTAGAAATTTCATAATAATAAAAAAATGTAAAGTAACATAAAATGTTAAACAGCTTTGGATCCTTTTGTTGCTTCTATCTTCTCTATTGCTAAGAAAGAGCATATACTTCAATTCTTGGATCTCTATGAATCTTCTTATTTCATTTTCCTGCAATTGATAAAATAAAAATAAAAATAATAATGACATAATATACAACATAGAGACCAAAAAATAAACAAAATCAAAAATTATAAACAAAAGTTAAAATACATTGAATTATATTAACAGTAGTAATCACATAAGATCATAAATATTATCATAGTTAATTTTTGTACATATAAATAAATAATATTTTGAATTTTTGTAAACATGGAAAATTAAATGAATATTATTAATAAAGATAAAAATAAAATTGATATATAAATGTATAAATAAAAATCTTAATATCTTGAATAAAAATTGAGACTATAGTTAATTTTATTTAATTAGGCAACTAATATACTTTCTGAATTATTTTGATTATGTCAATAATTAAAAAAAATTTAATAGGATTCATTCATGAACGTGATTAAAGTAGAAAAAAGAAACGAAAACAAAAAAATTTAAATAAAAACAAAAAGTTTCTAAAGAAAATCAAAAGTAAAACTAAATTAAATATCGAAAAAAAAACATAAATATACATAAAAGTAAATGAAAATAAGAATGTTAATATTAATAAATAGAAAAACAATAGAAAATGTAATTCAAAAATATAATGAAAATGAGAATAGAAAGATATGCATATAAATAACAAAATATTCTAAACTTAAGAAGGAAAAAGTAAATTAATATAAAAAACAAAAAAAAAGAAATATAAAACAATTACATAGAATATGGAATTCGTATCTTAAAAAAAGAAAAGAAAAAAGTGCATTAACAAAAACAATCAAACTACACAAAAGCAAAATCTATTATTTTTTCTAATTTACCAAAGAAATTCAATATAAAAAAAAATTTAAATAGAATTATGAACACGAAATAATTCAAAATTTCATATAATAAAAAAGAGATGAAAAAAGTCTTTAAAAACTGGAACAAAGAGATAATATAAAAAATCAAAGCGAAAAAATAAATATTACAAATAAATATGAAGTAAAACTAAAATCAATTTTAAAATAACAAATATACAAAATACCAAAAGAACACATAAATTTATGAAATCAAATCTTATTCAAAATAAATAACATGAAAAAAATGTCAAAACGAAGTGCTTACCTTAAACAAAGCCATCAATGTCTTAAAAATTAGCAAAAACAAAACAAAAATCTTGATAAAATATAATAAAAAGAAGTATTTACAAACACATCAAACTATATAAAAGCAAAAAGCAAAATCTATTTTTTTTTAATTTACCAATGAAATTCAAATTCAAATCAAAACAAAATATAATAGAAATAAGATATATGAAATACAAAAACTCAAAATTTAATAGAAACAAAAGGCAATGAATAAATTACTCACTCATGGGAACAAAATGATATAATATCAAAAAATAATATCAAAGGAAAAAAATAAATATTACAAAAGAAAGAAGAATTAAAACTAAAATCAAGTTTGAAATAACAAACATAAGAAAATCAAGAGTACAACAAAATGTATAAAATCGAATTATAATCAAAAGGAAAAAATGAAAAAAAAAATAATAAAGATTTTCCTTAAACGAAGTTGTAATTTGACATAAAAAAATTTAGCAAAAGCAAATTAAAAGTTAATGAATACTTATGAAATATAAAATATAATTCACCAAAAACAATGAAAAAATACATTCACAAATAAATGAAATAGAAAAGGACAATAAATAAAATCAATACAAATATCAAGAATTACAAAATAAAATTGAGGCTAAAATTAAAATCAATAACAAACATAAATAAAGAATTGAATCTTAATAGAAAGAAGTTAAAAGATATTAAGTCTTCTATATCATTCAGGGGCGGAGCCAGGGGGGCATGGGGGGGGCACTCGCCCCCCCCCCCCCCAGAGGCGGAAATGCAGTGGAAAAAATTTTTTTTTGCCCCCCACCCATATTTTTTTTATATATGTATATATATAATTAACTTCAAGATTAATATCAGTGAGTGGTGCGGTTCAGCAGTAGAAGGAGTGAAGTTAAAGCCTTTGGTGTTTCTTTTCAAATCCATGTTCGAGCCCTGCTACCTACATTTTCAATTAATTTTATTTGTCCTCCATCTTTGCTATTCTCTCTTTCTCTCCATCCATTTCTTTTTCTTAACAGTTTTGTTTTTCTCTTTCTCCTGATTTCCTCACATTTTTTCAATCTTAATTAATTAGTTAGGCTTTTCCCATTTCTTAATTCTTTACATTTTTAACTAAAATACATTGTATTTCATGGATCCGACCCATTTTTTACTTGTCCGACCCGAAAAAAATTTTCAGGGGCGCTGCCCCCGAACCCCCGTGAAATCTTGCCCCCCCCTCGGGCAATTCCTGGCTCCGCCCCTGATATCACTTGAGTGCAAATTTCACACACAAAAGAAAAAAGAGTGAGATTGTGGAATACTTACGAATATCAATCTTTTAAACTTTACACATTTTCCTTTTCGCCCAAATTTTCTCTACAAAAAGTGATTGAAAGCAAACATTGATAAAATGACAAATTCTCCATGCATATTTGCTTTGAGAAAAATTAATGACCCTTCAATAATCGAGGTCCTTTAGGCTTTCCACACCTCCCACTTCTATTAGTCATAATATCACAAACTTTTGACACTCGTAAACGGCTAAACTATTCATATTATACATTAACTGCTTAACTATTCATATTACACATTTATAAATTAATGCTCAATAACCTAATAAAGATACAATGATCACTATATATATGTTCACATCTTCCTAAAGTATTCTCCTACTTATATTTTTCCAATTCATAACTCTTTCATTCTTTTAATCACTAATGGATGTTAAATTCATCCATTTGAATACCTAATCAAAATACCTAATATTGTAACCTAGTACACAAAAATCCTAGTCAGCATGAGAATCCAAAAGTCCCGTTGACGTGGAAGCCCGAGAGATCACAATTCACCCTAATAAGCTGATGTGTCACTACCAAAATTGTTTTGGCCTACTTTAATTTATTTATAATATATATTTTGATTCATGAAATAAAAATAAATTTTATTTAAATGAAGTAGCATTTCATATGAGATTAAATCATCTATAAATATATATTAAAGGCTGATATATATTAAAGGGTGAGTATTCGGTGATTTTTTTTAATGAATGTAACTATTAAAATTAGCATTTCCTTTGTGAAATTGGTAGATTAGATTATTTTTTTTCTACTCACGTAAAAACTCCATAGCCAACAAAAATTAATTAAAAATAAAAATAAAATATCTATCATTATTGCTATAATATCAATAGGAATATTTTTACTACATGGTTTTTTTATTAATTTGTTTTTTTTTATTATTATTTACTTATTGATCTCATAACCATCGATATCAATATAGTTTGAATTTTATTTTTTATTATTTATTGTTCATGATTTTTTTTTTTTACTTTTTGTTGTAATAATAAATAAAAACTAAGTTTGAATTACTTTTTTGGAACATGATATTTTTTTTACTATCACGACGATTTCAATTAAAGAAGGAAAAAATAAATTTAGTGTAACCGCAATTAGATAGGCGTCTCTCCGTGTCCTTTGCACGGGGGTTAGTACTAGTTCTCGTACAATACTACTTTTGGGACACTTCAACCTGAACGGAGAAAGTATATATCTCTATAACAGATTGATAGTCGATCACTACGTCATTTCTTAAGGGATTAATCGTCTTCTTGCGCTATATCCCATCAATATAAATTGTCATTTCGAAAATTATTGAATCTAAGTCACCTGTTTCATTTGACTGAATTGTAATTGAGGATCAGATAAATCATCTATTAAATTTAAAATATGGGCTAACTAAGGAATTGCATCATTTTTCTTGATTGTGGTAGTCAACAAAAAGTTGAATATGTAAAAGAAATAAGGAACTGCATCATTTTCCATGAAATGAGCATGCAAAGGATGTGAAGTGTTAAGGTATTTTAATTGGAAACATCGAAAAAAAAAAAAATAAATAAAAAAATAATAAAATATATACTCCCGAAGGGTCAAAGTTTTTGCTTTGCACGAAAATTAAGAAAAGTGATATAGGAAAGAGAAAAAGTGTGTAGTGAAATAAAATATAAATGTTGTGAGTGAAAAGTGATGTAGAAAAGAGAAAATTGGTAAAGAATAGTTAGTGAATATTTATTGTGAGTATGACAAGTGAGTCCTACAAATAAAGAAGTAATAAAAAAAATTTCATTTTTGGTTGTGTCCCTTGAATTCAAATGCAACACCCAAAAATGAAATTTGGGCCCCTTTGGGAAATTTGGGCCCCTTTGGGCGGGACGGAGGGAGTATATATATACACACACGCCCGGGCCCAGCGAAAACACTTGGCAATTAAATGGCACCTTCGTAAATAAATACAAAACGATGGGCCTTTTATATTTCAATTAATCCAGGTCTATGTGTAATTGTGAAGATCCAACTTTGCCATGTAGAAAGTCCCAATTTTTTCCTAAAACAGAAAATCGAGATTGAAGAGAGAGAAAGAAGAGAAAGAGAGAGAAATCAACACACAGAGAGTTGGCGAAGGACGGCATTAATGGCGGAAGGGGAGCAAAAGCCGCGAAAGCACAGCGAAGAGTGCGTGAAGCTGTTCGTTGGTCAAGTGCCCAAGCACATGACTGAACCGGAACTCCTCGCATTGTTCAAGGAGTTTTCACTTGTGGACGAAGTCAACATCATCAAAGACAAGATCACGCGAGCTTCTCGAGGTTCGACACACACTCACACGCTCTCACACACTCTCTCTCACGCGAGCTCTGCTTGAATTCCTAAATCTCTGTTGGTTCCGGATCACAATGCGCGATTCGAGTTGTTCTTGTTGAATGTTATGACTAGATTTTTGCAGGATTTATGCTGATTTAGGCTTGAATTTTGCTTTTGAAACCCTAATTTGGTGTCAGCTCTCGATTTTGGTGTTTTATCAGGGTGTTGTTTTCTAATATGTCCGTCTAGGCAAGAAGCTGACAAGGCAGTAAGCGCGTGTCACAATAAGAGAACTCTTCCCGGGGTAATTGATCTCCAGATCTTACTCAATTCCGTTAATTACAAAGTTGTATATCTGATACATGCATTATGGAACTGGTTTTGGTATTTTTAATTGCCAATTGACATTGTCATAGTTGTGCGGTATTCGCGAACGTATCGATGGTATAAGCTGTAGATGAAGTGAGAATGCTTTGATATGAACTTTACTTCTGTTTTTGCCATCACTGAGAACGAGGCTGATTACATGTCTTCATCCCTGATCCTTTGTCAGAGAAAATCATTTGAGCATACAGAAGTGCTTGGAAATGTGTGGCATAGTGGTTTGAATATTCATTTTCTTTTAACATTCAACATTTAGGTCAAGAAATAAGAGAAAGTAGTCATACTCGCTTCTCCTTTTTCCTACGGAAGATTTATGCCTTAAATTCAAATTCTAGAATATATATTTACCTTAGAAACCCCCTCCTCATTTTGTTTGGCAATGGTTGTTGATCAATCATTTTCTGCTCTTGACCTTTATCTGTGGAGATGTGACAAAATAGTCACAGTTAGGGGAACAAACATTACAGTAGGATCATAGGTGTTAGCTGTGAAATGATATATGAATGGATGTAAAATTCATATATTGAAAGATTAGATTCTAGATAAAAGTACACAGAATCATGATCTTTTTGATAGTGATAATCAGAAACACTATAATTTAAGAAATCAATGAAAGAAATGCTTACTGAAGAGCACTTTCTACCATTGACCTACCTAGATCCATGGGCGGATCTGTAGTAAGCAACACCAAAAAAAATAAAATTAGCGAGATATGAAACTAAGAGGGCTACTGCGGGGCCGTTACCGGAGAAGACGAGAATAGAGGAGAGGAGAGGACTGAGTTTGAAAAGAGAGCGGCTTAAGTGTTTGGGTAATTGGGTTAGGGTTTAGTTAGGAGGAAACATAAAATGGGCTATTCGGCTTTTGGGCTGGATGGGCTTTATTTTATTTAAATTGAGCCTAGACTGCATAGGAATAATTAATTGATACACATATGATCCAAAATGGTAATGTACATTATTACAAAAGAAATCTATTTTATTATTTAATTTTATCGTAATAATTTTAAATTATTGCTATTTATTTTAACATGTATATTATTAATTATTAGAAAATAAAATATGTTTGTATAAATTCTCGATCCCGTCTATGTCTCATATTTTTCAAATAATTGATTTTTTAAGGAAAAAAATTGAAGATCCGCCAAGAATTGCTTTGCGCCATTTTTTTTTTAGAACGGAAAAAAAGGTAACACCAAACAATTTTACGTAGATCCGCCACTGCCTAGATCTGTGGAAAGGTGACAAAGTTGTTACAGTTAGGAGAGCGACATCATCTCAGGATCTTGCCTGTGAAATGCATTTGAATGAATCGAAAAATTGGATCGCGGAATGAGTGATGACCTTTCTAGGGAGTAACTAGATAGCCACCAATCTAAGAACCAACAGGAGAAGTGCTTATAAAAGCTTTACGAGCAAAATACAATGGGATAAAAGAGATGTGGTATGGAAATCCTTGGGCATATGGCTCTTGGTTTCATCTTTGTTTTATGTTAACTGTTATAAGCCTCTATTTTTAAGCTCGTCCTCTGAACTATAAATGGCTGATGAGATGACTTTATGTTTGACAACTGTAATACTTTGAACCAAAGACTTTGATTATGTGAAACAGATTTTTCTTTGCATATTTTGAGAATGAACTAGAAAAAAAGAATGAGTTTGCTATTTTAGCAAGGCCAAAAAGATTTAGTATCCTATCAGTAATGCTGTGTATTCGCAATTTATGAAGAACGTGTGGTCATTGTCTCAATTAAGTTTATCACTGAGTTTTGCCATTTTAGGTATTCCCACTGTGCAAATTAAGGTACTGTAATGTCATGATCTCAAAATATAAAATACCACCTTTGTTTAAGGGAACCTGGAAGTAGAAGGACGGGAGCATTTTGAGGAGTTAAGATAAAGTGAAACATTGAATGTAAGTTTGAAAAGTATAAAGGATACTATGTTTTCTATTGGACGCTACCAAATTTCAGTATCATGACAGCATTTGTTGTCCCCCCCCCCCCAAATTTTCCCCTTGTTCTTTCTATTTTGTAACTTTACGAAGGAGCTCCAGTTTGGCCCATGGTTGTACAGGAACTTTCATCAGGCGTGCATCTCAGAGAGTGAACATAGTTATTTATGAATTCTACAGTCCATTTGAGCTTTTAGGATTCTATTTTTGCTTCTCTATATATCTTCAATTTTATATTTTTGTACGAGACATTGGATAATTCTTAAATATTCAAAAAAGAAAGATAAAATTAAAAAGATTTGGAGATTTTGAAGATTCAATTCTAGAAATGCAACTCTTTTTTGTGTCAAAGAAAAATGAAAAGTGTGACTCTTTCTTTTGGGTCGGAGGAAGTCTCATATATTCGTGTGCACGCGCAAGTGTGTGCAAACACACGCACACAAATATATATGGTGAGTAGCTCTTAGTTTCCTTGCGCTCAATGCTTCTTGCTCTACTCAGTAACTAAATTGGTGTACATGTTGGTTTCTTCTGATCTAAGGGTACCATGTCTCTGTTTTATTTCAGGCATCTAGTCCATTGCAAGTAAAATATGCCGATGGCGAATTGGAAAGGCTAGGTGATTCTCAAGTGACTCTTTCCCATTAACTTGTACTCATTACTCATTTAATCTAATACTATAGTTCAATTGAATTTGATGCATCACTTCTGTACTGTATTACTTAGAGCACAAACTTTTCATCGGTATGCTTCCGAAGAATGTTTCAGACGCTGAAGTTTCTGCCTTGTTTTCCCAATATGGAACATTAAAGGACTTGCAAATTCTGAGAGGTTCACAGCAAACAAGCAAGGGTATGTAGCATATGGCGTAGATGCCATCTTTCTAATTGTTTTGCGAAATGATGCTTTGTATCTGTTTAGATTGACTTCATTTGAGAGCTTTATGTGGGTTTCTAATTATCTGGATTATGTCAGGCTGTGCCTTTGTTAAGTATGAGACAAAAGAACAAGCTGTTGCAGCGATTGAGGCTCTCAATGGGAAGCACAAAATGGAGGTTTGCGTTTATCCATCAACTTCTCTTGATGATATACTCTTCATCGTGAAAACTGGCTGGAGCTTTTAAGTAGCATAGATTGTGATTTAAAATAAATCTGGATGGTGTGATTGTTTTTAGTAGTGGCATTGTGTGCCATAAGTGTGTGTACATGTATATCCACATAAAAAAGTGATCTAATATGGCACGGCAACTTCCAACTCCAAGCCTTTTGGTCTCTGCCTTGTTTTAAATCCAGTTTTTGCCTACAGATTGTTAAGAACTCGATGATCTCTTCTACATGTGGATTTTGTTTTTTTGTAATCTTGTTCTTATACTTGATTAGGGTTCAACTGTTCCTTTGGTTGTCAAATGGGCTGACACCGAAAAGGAAAGACAAGCTCGAAAGGCTCAGAAAGCTCAATCACAAGCTTCTAATTTTGCAAATGCCGATGCACAACATCCATCTTTATTTGGAGCATTACCAATGGGTTATATCTCCCCATATAATGGTTATGAATATCAGGTTAGTTTCATCATACTCCTTATATCATTTTCTTTTGACATTCCTAGATATTTGATTCAATTCTTTACCCCGGACATCCTTTTCTAGCCAGTATTTTGTGTTGCCGGTTATGATTCATTCTTTTTCTGTACTCGTGCTTGTCGTATTGCCGTTTACAATATAGAACATGTTCTAAAATTGGGTTCTCTGAGCAGGCATCGGGAACTTATGGACTCTTGTCGTATCGCCTGCCAGCTCCGCAGAACCAACACCCTTTCCATAGCTTAAGTCCAACTTCATTACGTGGACCCAGACCTGATATTTCTCCAAGTATTTCTCCTAGAAACTATTATCCTGCGGTACCAAGGTTTCAGTATCCTCTGGCATATCCTAGAGGTGTGATTAGTAACAGGTCTTTGAGTGGTCCAACTAGCCCTGTACCACCTACAGTTGTAAACAGTCAGACTGCAGCATCTTCAAGTGTCAGTGCTACTCCGGGGGATCAGGTTGAAGGTTGGTGAAAATTTATTCCTTCTCCATCATCAATTTGTGCTCATAGTTTCTTTATCTTCCTTTTCATCTTTCCTCGAATTGTTCATATTTATCTAATAAACCTACAATCTTCTTTGAACTCAGGTCCACCTGGTGCTAACTTATTTATCTACCATATTCCTCAAGAATTTGATGACCAAGAACTTGCTAATGCCTTCCAAACATTTGGGAGGGTCTTGAGTGCCAAGGTTTTTGTTGACAAAGCAACTGGTGCTAGCAAATGCTTCGGTACAAAATTTTACAACTCCTATCTAACTATACTATATACTTTATACTCCCTCCGTTCCATAATAGATGTCGCACTTTCGACTTTGGTTTATCCCAAAATTAATGTCGCGTTTCTAAATAAGGAAAAAAACTTAGTGCAATTTTAGCATTGTACAAGCAATGTATAACCAAGTAGAGCACAATCCTTACAAATGTTGACGAGCCAAATGCGACTTCTATTCTGGGACGGAGGTGGTATAAAGGGAGAAGAGTTGATTACTCTCTTGGACTCTTTTTATCTCCTTATTTTACTCTCTTTCTTACAGCTTAAATCTTCACTGTAATAGTTTTTATTGTCAAAAAATTAATGAACTTTTCTAATTTTGAATCATGAAGTGTGTGCGAGTGTGTATACTTGCACACACAGTGTGTGCCATGAACGCTTGTACTAATTATGTGTTTAAGTTATGACAAAATATGTCTCTAATCATCCTAAAATTCACAGGCTTTGTCAGCTACGACTCGCCAGCTGCTGCACAGTCAGCTATTAATATGATGAATGGCTGCCAGTTAGGCAGTAAGAAGTTGAAGGTTCAACTTAAAAGAGACAATAAACAAAACAATTCTTAGTGATTCGAAGGTAAGCCATGGAAAGGTCAAAAACTTTCTGCCAAATGTGTCGAACAGCAACTTAAACGTATAGGAGTTACTGCAGTTTGAGCTTCTATGGGGATGGATCTGAGACAAACCTGAGTTATATATGCAACCCCATCACATTTCTACTTATTCTCACCCATGGTTTAGAGTCCCTGACACTTGTAATTCTTGGTTATTTATCTGCCACTGTAATTTGTATTTTATGTATCATGGAACTTCATTTAGACATTGATTATCAATTCATTGATTCTTCCTTCTACAGTATCATATTTGGTTTTAGTTTTCTAAATCATCATTTGGAAAATAATCCCTTTTCCCTCTTTAAAACTACTCTTAAATGATCATTATTCTCTTCAAAAACAAAAATTGTTTTTTTCTTTCAGTCCTTTGAACTTTATGTTTTCGCAAGGAAAACTCTGCTGTACTAAACGTATCACATCCTATTGAGCTCAAGGTGTTTGTTTTGTCAATCTTCCTTGTGTCATAAACCGTTTCCTAACCATCTATGGCATGCCTCAAAAAATTCTTTTACGAGCATCAGCTCAAGCAGTGTCCTAAGCTGGTTGCTTTGAGATAAAGTATGTTAAATTATTGACCTCTTCATCATGCCATTTCTGGAGAAGTGACGATTCTACTAGCAGCGTTACTTGTTGTTTTAATGTACATATTCATTTACTGGTTTCCAGGTACGAGCATCATCCTTCTAGCATGGCAGTTCTTCTTGTGCATCAAGAGAGTAATTAATTACACTTCTGTTTTTGCAATCTGTGCATTTTTATATGGATCTTGTTTGACAATAATCCAGAAGGAAGAAATATTGTAGAAATTTATCGAATATATACTTATAATGCTGATTTATTTGTTTATATTTACTTTAGTAAGTTGAAGATGTATCATATTCTGCTTTCAATTGTTGATGTTTTTATTCTTCAAAGCATGTGTTGGAGAAGGATATTGGTGATGCTTTTATGGACTTGGTGTCAGAGCGAATAAACATGGTTATTATAAACTTATATATTACCATGTATGTAAGATTTGTCCATGGGTGGTGAACTTGATAGCTCTTTGAAAGAAAAGTCATAAAGTCTAAATGCATGCATTGAGTTTTAATTGATCATTTATGTGTAAATGTTGTGCAGAAGCAACATAGACGCATAACAACAACAACAACAACAACAAAGCCTTAGTCTTAAAATGATTCGGGGTCGTCTAACATGAATCCTCATATGGTCTCATCAATAAAAGAGGTGATAAAACAAGGGGGAAAAAGGAGAGATGATTAAATAAAAAAAAAAATTGTTAACGTTAACTCTCGTAACATCATCAGGCAACACTATGTGCATAACTTTCAAACTTTACTGAACCTATTTACGTGTTAGTCTTGCGCATGGGCAATCATAGAGAGAGAATGTATTACCATTTTAGGTGAATCTTTGAAGTTATTAGTAAACGTTAAACTAATAAATGAATGATATGTTTTGTTTAATTCCTTTCTGAACTTTCTGTTGATAAAATGAAATGCTTAAGTTGTTGATTTGGTACACGGTAAAATTGGTCCTCACTTACACATGGTTTTTCATGCGTGAAAATTGATGTTGAAGAAGAAAGGGCTTACTTAGGAGCAGTAATTATGTAGACCTCGAGCTGGCCCTACTTCCCCCTTTTCTCTGGTTTATTTATCCTGCGTTAACTTCGGATAAGTCTTTTTCAGGAGTTTCCTGCACACTGTTGTTAAATGCTTAATCGTTGAAATGAAAAATGCCTGCTATATTTTTTAAAACTGTGATTCTGTTAAGTACCAGACATCGTAGACAGCAAGGCAAATTTGGGTCAAGAAAAGAGAAGGGATGTGGAAGATTCATCCAACTAGCCTAAAAACAGTGAACGGATACATCTCCCCAACTTCACAAAGAGGTCTAGTGAGTTTGTTTCAATAACTTGCACTTTACTACCATTTGGAATCTTCTTGATTGATAATTATTGCAGCGACAGATAATTCCACTGCAGACTTCCTTAGTTACACAAAGATGACCCAAATGAATATCTCCACAGATATCTACTCAGTACACCCATTATTCATTGCAGTTTTAAACAAGCATGTGCATATTATCTTAAAAGTAAAAAATATCCAATCAGTTGAAGTCCTGATATAAAAGTAGACTCTTATCATATTTCGTTATGATGAAATTTCAGGATTATGTATTATGGCATTCTAACTAATTCATGGGCTGAGGTTTTTCATGTTTCTTCTCTCCGGTGGTGAAGAACAGAGGCTTTAGCCATGTATGAGACTTATTCCTCCTGGCCCTTTCTGTGTCACTTCTAGTGTTAATGGATGGTCATGGGAACCAACATTTTTTTTTAGATCTTTACGATTTTGATTGCATTCTAGGCCGTCTCATTAGCCCCTGGGCGGTTTTTTGACTTCAGCAGAATGCTGGTTGCTACTAGTAGCCTTGAGTTTGTTGAACATACTCAGGAGATCGGGCAGAGTTTTGCATGATTTTTGTTGTTGTTGGTACTCTAGTATTTAGGTGATTTTCTCACTTTCATTTAGCTGGAGAAAGCATGATTGCACTTGCTTCATTATTTTTTATAGTAACTTGCTGTTATTAGTAAGAGTCTTATAATGCTGGTAGTAATGCAGGGTTATCATACTGCTCCTCTTTCTCTTGATAACTGTCCTTGATTATATCTATGCGCACCTTGAATTGAACGACATTTTCCACACAGGCATCAGTCCCTGTAGTGAACCTATTCTTAAAGGAGGTCATTGATGTTCCAAAACCACATTCATGGTCTGCTTATGCCTGCAAGTTTTACAGTTGCTATGATATGAAAATTCAATACTTCACGTCTAGTATATCAAAAAAAAAAAAAAATTCATTTTTAGTTAAATCTTGTCACATATTCCCTGAATCCCATGGAGATGTTCCCATTTCCATTATTGTTAGTTTAAAATAATTAAACCTCCTAAATTGCCAATCAAAGAAAAAGAGTGAGAGAGAAGGGGATGAGAGCTAACCAAGGAAGAAGAGGGTGTAATGGAGAAAGTAAACCTCATCAAGGGTAGTGATGGAAATGAAAATATGTTGTTAAAATGTTTGAATAGTCAAATAGGACTATCATTATGGGACGGAGGGTGTATGAATCTTAAATACTCGAAGCTTGAAAATTTGAATGTTTCTTGTTATTGTTTTGTAAGATTATGTATGTACATTTGTGCTCATGTATGATGTAAGTTGCGCCCAACGTATGGCACGCTTGTGTCGGTTTGTCAATGTTGTGTGTCACTGTGTTAATGGTGGTGCTTCATAGCTTTAACATTTACATATATATTTGGTATGCATTCATCTGGTGAGTTTGTATTATTAGTCTTTGTAGGTAAAAGGAGTCCCACTCTTGAAACTTTGGATTAGGTTTACTACTCTAAAGTAAAATCAAACACTAAGGAAAGTAAAGATTATTACTGAGTTGGTCTTTGCATGTTAGATCTCTCGTTTTCAGCAAATTTGGTATAATTAGTATGTACTTGGCCTGTGAGACCTGCTTCAGTTACTCTCATCGATGATGGTCTTTTGCCAATGCCATTCTGGTTAGAGAGTTGGTACAGCTGCAGACAGGATCAAGAGCAATCAAGCGTCGTGAATTAGTGTATTATATCTTGCACACAAGGTAATGATCCATGACACACATCGATTGATAGATCTGTTGATCAGGTCTGTAGCTGAAGGATTTTTCTTTTGATAATTTACAAGTCTTGGCACTTAGCATTTTTTTTGGGGTGCAAACTGACCATTATTTCTCCATCAAAACCCCTCGTCTTTTAAGTGATCCAACTTTGTGATAGCCTGCGAGAAGCGTTTTTGTCCTCTCTCTTTATCCCTCTCGCACATACAAACCCACAGATGTGCTGATTATTCTTTTAGAGGTTGATCCATTGCTCCAAATTTGGGGTGCTATTGTCACATTGATTTGAGGGCGAGCCTTGGCTCAACGGTTAAGTTGCTCCTTTGGTGACCATAAGGTCACGGGTTCGAACCTTGGCGAACATCCTCTTGGCAATTGTCAGGGGAAGACTCTAGCAAATGGTTCCCTCTCCCAACCCCCGCAAGGCGGGGAGCGCTTGGCGCACCGGGGTTTGCCCTTTTTTATTGTCGCATTGATCTGTTGGGCCACGCTTCCTAGTTGGGCAGTTCAACGATCTCTGTCTCTTTCAGGTATTTACTCTTCCATTCCTTTCTTGTCACATTTAGCTACATATAATTTTCTATCTCTAGCGCTCATCTTTATTGTGATTTGTATCAGGTTATTATCAAGATATGTTCAGTTTTAATCTTCAGTTATTCCAAGAAGTGCTAAGGTCATCTGCATAGGTCTTTGGGCAGTGCCATGATGACATTCTTAATTAAAAAGTCTTGGCACACGCAGTTGTTTGGAGCAATATGATCACAGCATTTCTTCATGGAAAACTCTCACCTTTTGAATCATCCAGCTTTTTGGACTCCTGCAAGAGGTATATTATGTTCTCTCTCTCTCTCTATATGCTAATTCTCTTTTAGAGGTCGATCTACTGCTCCAATTCTGGCTGCTGTCATGATGTTGATTTGATGGACCATGTTGGGGCTCAACAGTCTGTGTATCTTTCAGGTATTTGTTTTTCCATTCCTTTCCTTGTCATATTTAACTACATTAATTCTCCATCTGTTGCATTTGTATGTATTATGATTTAACAGGTTAACTTGTACAATTATCTCATTATTTAAACCTGATAGCTGTTTCCTCAGAAGTGTTTATTTCTACCAGTTCTCATTGATAAAGATATGCCTGTTTTCTGGTATTCTGATTTCTGTCTACTATGTATCACATATAGAAAAAATGTATGCTCCCATGTCAGTGCAGATTGTAGGATATGTGTACTAACATAATGACAATACTAAAAGTTTAATTTGTCAAATTAGACTATTTGCATACAACTAATTTTTGGTTGTAGTTTCTACATCAAAGGACGGTAATGCTCTGCTTCCACTGTGCTTTTGAAATGAGAGATGTTGGTTGGAGCTTGGAAATGCTGTGGGTGGTTATAGGCATTTATAGCATTTGACACTTTAGCATGTAGTACTGTTGCAGCTTGGGTCCTTGCATGTTAAGCTTCTTGATCTGTTGTAAGTCAACAATAAGACGACACTACGATGCCAACTACTAGTGTGAGTTTTTTTTTTTTAAAAAAAGGTTTTATTTCTGTTAAGCATCATATGAATTTGTGCTTCCCAGCACTAACAGTGAGTCAGAATTCAGCTATCCAATGAGTCTTGAACAGTGTCATACTTTTAGCACGCTGTATGACTAGCGTTGCTCACCTCCTCAATTTTAGAATTTGTACTCTGTCTCAAATTCAATGTCCAAAAAAAATATCAAATTTGTGTTTGATCAAGTGCAAATTTGAAAAAAAAATTGGACATTCATTTTGGGACAGAAGGAATAATATATATCCACACCCACACACACACCTTAAACTTTTTCTCTCTTCTTATGCTAAGTTATCTCGTTCAAATTTGTTACCTCAAGAAACCTTTGTAGGTGTTTTATCATAAATTCAATTTTTCAGAACTGCTGTTGAATAGAAAAACATGTTTTCCTTGATTGTTCAATGAGAGTGCTGTAGCTCCGAACTTCCTTAGATCCTTTAGAGATGCATTATCACATAATATCCCTACTTCTCATTATTACTAGTCAAAAACATTTTACACTAGAGCTTTTTGTTGGTACTTTAGCCAGTTATAATAATTACATAGGATTTACAAGTGTTGTGTAAATAAGGTGATGCTTGAATGGAATCTGCTGACTCCAGATCTCAGCTGGGAACTTCCAAGTTTAGATTCTGTGTTGGGACAATATTCATGTGTATATTATATCTGTCCCATCATCTAATATTCCCTCCGTCCCAAAATGATCTTCCTACTTTATTGGTTGTTAACACGAAGGTACTTTGAGCAATAATTTTAGGTTATTTTGATTATACTAATGAGCATCTAAAAATTGTTATTGATAGTATTCATGATGGTATATCAGCAACATGTTTAGAATTTTTATTGGGATAATTAAAGTAACTTCAATTTATTGCTCAAAGTACCTTCGTAGTGACAACCAAAGATGTAGGAAGATCATTTCGGGACGGAGGGAGTAGTTGATGCCTCTGTCAAATTACTCAGAACCTGGTAGTATTGTCTTGTCAACTGCTACAAATATTGCTCAGGAACACTGAATTCTTGTTTTATTCCAGAGATTGTGGAATGTCCAACAATGTTATCAAAATTTTGCTCTTTTCTGGTCAGAATTTTGTTGGGATATTATTTTTCCCTAAATCCTTCTTCAAAGTTCAATCCAACTATCCACTAAGAAAATGAAACTATCATTCCGGACGGAAGGAGTATATGTTTATATTGCTTTATCAGAAGTTTAATTTCCCTTCTTTTTTTTTTTTTTCACTACTCACCCACACACACACACACATGCACACACAGAAGCGCCTAGGAGATAAATTCTAGGGAGAGAAAGCCTTCCCTCTAATTTCCCTTCTATATGCACCTCTACGTGCTCTCCTCTATTGTTTAGCGCCTAGGAGATAAATCCTAGGGAGAGAAAGTCTTCCCTCTAATTTCCCTTCTATATGCACCTCTACGTGCTCTCCTCTATTGTTTACTACTCGTACTACTTCTCAAATCCCTCCCTCTTCTTGTGTGCTTATGATACTTTTATCTTCAAGACGCCCTAGTATACTTCTCTCTACCTCCTCTGTAACTTCCAAAAATCTTCATTATGCTCTTGTATGCTTCCTCACTCTTTCCTGTTATCCTTTTGGCATCAAATTTGAATGTGTGTATATCAGGTCTCCGGAAGGTTGAAGGTATGGGTTCTGCAGTCCCTCATTTTACGACTATATATTTGCTCCTGCAATGATTTCCGTTGTGTAGAAAGCAAAGGGAGCAAGTATCAAAATTCCGGGATCTTGGAGGAAAATAGGAAGGACAGCTGGTGAGAAACTTTTTCTTTCCATTCTACTGATTATAGTACTTCATTTCCTCTTTTCGTACCAATGTTAGTACTTCCGTCCCAACTCAAAGCGGTCTTCTTTGAAATGTCATTTTCTTAAAATGATGATCGGTTTCCTTGTTTGTCTTTTGAAATTGCAATCAAAGTTTATTTTCTTACAGAAATGGAATTTTTTTTTGACGAATCAAAATAGAAACGTATAATACCTTCGTCACAAAATGAATGTCCAAATTTAGTCTTGATTTAGAGCATTTGCCATTTGGGCATTAATTTTGGACGGAGAGAGTACCTTTTTGAAAAGGAGGAAATTTTGTAGTCCCGTCCACAAAGCATATTCCCTCTACTATATTGTTAGAGATATTATCCCACATTGGGAATTGACAAATCTTGCCTATAATATATTAAGATTTTGGGTCACTCCCCTTAGTACCAATTGCGTCACCCGATTGATAAGTCCACGTTGTAAGCTTTGGCAAAGCCCGCTACACATGAGGGGGAATTGGGCGTGTTAAAGATGGCCAATTGGTTTTAAGGTGGAACCTCAGACTTTAAGATATACCATGTAGTGCTATAGTTATAGTTTGTTCTTGACACCCAAGCCCTACTTCCCCTCCCCACTGACAAGGGATCACTTCAACGGAGGATCCGCTACTCTGCAGCCAATGCTTGAGATTTGCCGCGCTGGTTTGAGATTAATTTGGCTTGATGTGGGTCCCACATGGGCCTTTAATCTGTCCATTAATCCGGTCAAATCCCAGGCTTTGGCTGCAGCAGGTCCTCCATTGTATCAGTTCTTAATCTCTCCCAAATGCCCACTGCAACTTAATTGGAATGAGACCAATAGAGTTATCAAGTATACCTCTGTCCTAAAATGAATAACCAAAAATTTTTTAAAAAAATTGCTACGTCCGCTTGCACAATAAGAACATTGAACGGTTAATTTTCGAATTACTCTTAAAAACGAAAACTAGATGCTCATTTGGAAATCAATGGAGTGAATAATTTGTTCAAAATGATTTCAATTAAGTGATACATTAATATTTGTTCAAAAATGATTTCAAATAAAATAAAATATACACTTAATATATAATTGATGGTTTTGTTAGTGTAGAATTACCCTCATTTGGTTATATGCTTTTGAAATGAAGTACATGCGCCTTCATTATGCCTCCTGCCTAACCCACCATTTTCTTAAAAGAGTACAACTTACAACCGATCGATGGATTAGCTAGAATACGTCAAAATCTTACAAGCGAAAATAACATCTCTGAACTCGCTCATAGCCTGTGATGATGAGGACAAAGATCTATGGCCACCAATGCATCCTTGGATTAAACTCGGACGTGTAGAAATAAGCACTCCATGACCATACCAAACAATGTTTTGGGATGAGCAAAATAAGCACTCCATGACCATACCAAACAATGTTTTGGGATGAGCAGATGGTTCTCTAAATAAAATTTGGACACTGTCCAATTCGGGTATTCAAAAATTTCCCCTATGAAAAAATATTGATTTTAACACGACTTTTTGAAGCATCAAGATAGGCAACAAGTCGTGAACCAAATTTCCCGAAAATTCCATTGAAATTGAAAACATATCAACACAACAAATATAAAGGTCTCAACAATGGAGACGAAACAACAATGATTTTAAAAGTTTTGAAACAAGTTAACGAATAATCCTAAAACCAACAATGTACAGAAGAAGTTGAAAATGAAAAAGATGAACAAATTAATAGTTTTGATTGATTGATATAGACAAATCAATCTATTATTGAAAGCAAAAAAATTCTCGTAATTTAAACATTAATTATTGAGTTGGTCTTATGAAAAACGTATTTTTTCTGGCACTTAGAAAAAACGTGTTTTGTGTTTCCCCGTTTGTGTCAGTACCAGTTAAATAAAGTGCCAGTGTGATAAAGTGTCAGTGCATGTGTAACAAAATGCCAGTGAAAAAAGTGTTAGTACCAATTTAACAAAGTGCCAGTGTAAACTGGCATTGGCACTTTATTGTTAAACTGGCACTGACACTTTTTACACGGACACTTTTATATACATGAACTGGCACTCTTCACACTGACACTCTGTTACACTAACACTGGCACTTTGTTACACTAACATTTTTGTTGGCTCTCAAAAATACAAGCACTGACATTCAAAAACACATGCACTGGCACTCAAAAACACATACACTGGCACTAAAAAAACACTGAAAATCATTTTTGCTGGCATTCAAAAAAACATGGACTGGCATTCAAAATCAGTAATAATTTTTGCTGGCATTCAAAAAAACATGAACTGGCGTTCAAAATCAATTACACTGGCATTCAAAATCAAACAATCCTCAAATTCCCAAAAAAAAAAAAACCAAATCATCTCGTAATTGAATTTGCCAAATCAAACTGCGCACCCATGAAATTACCGTCCCTTTGAACCGATCTTCATACTTCTCAATCAGCGTTGTTATGGGATGATGGTGAACGGCTTAGGATCTGTAAACTAAACAGGGGAAGATGGCGATGGCAATTTTGGGGGGAATTGAGAGAGATGGATTGTTGTGTTCAGCGTTGTGGGAGAGAACGGTGGTGAACTTGGCCGGAGTAGAGAGAGAACGACGATGAGCTTGGGGAGCGATTGAAATTGGAGGAATTGGAGAGAACGACGTTGAGAGGGAATTAGGTCGCCGGTTGATTTAAAGGGAGAGTGAAGGTGAGGAAGATGATCTGAGGAGCGGCAATGGAGTTTGGAGACTTTGCGTTTAGAGAGATAGAGAGTATCCGTCTAGAGAGAGAGAGGAGAGAGAGAGCTGGTGCCTTTTATATACGATTGGAAAAACACGTATTTTCGATTGTTTAGAAAAAACGCGTTTTTTATAAGTTTTTGACTTAATTATTGGAAAAAAATGATTAATAATTAAATTACGATATTTGAGATGTGGGTCCCACTACCAACATTACGGGTGGCTTTAGGATAAGTATTGCCACTAAAACGAAATCTAGATAGATCTGGATTTGAATTTGATTTTTTTTTAGTTTAAAAGTTTTAGGTAAGATTTCTTGTGAGCGGTGGCACTCCCGCCAACATTTCCGTCCTAGACTTGGAAATAGTGCTAACAAGTAATGAGACTTTAGATTTGATATTTTTTAGATTAATGCAAAGGTATTTAGATATTTTATAAGCACTTTTAATATACTCCCTCCATCCCTGAAAGATTGTCCCATTTGTCATTTTGACTTGTCCCAAAAAGTATGTCTCATTTCTAAACTTAGGCATGAATGTTAGTGCAAATCTACTAAGGTAAAAGAAGATGAAGCTCTTCCTTAATAATTGCAAAATGTACAACAGGACAATCTTTTAGGGACGGAGGGAGTATGATACATATATCAAAGAACAAAGTATTTATAAGAACAAAATGGTAATTAATTCGACAGAGGACAATTTGTCATTTTTGACTTTCCACTCGACTTATAACGTTTCAAAATGATAAGTTTATATTATTTTTATATTTAATGAGATCCACTTGTCATACTTACTGCAACAATCTCCTTACTATTTTTCACTCATTCTATTTCCTATTTTACTTTTCATACTCACAATACATCATTCACTAATTCTCTCTTCTTTTATTAATTAGTATTTTTTAATTCTATTATCATCAGGAAATAAATCGAAGGGGACGAAAGGTGTATACGGTTATCATTACCCATAATTGGACCCTCTCTCAAAACATTCCATAAGAAGTCAATTTGACACACTGACAACATAACAATGCATATCCAAATATACATTGTTATATAACGTGTGGAAAGCCAAAAATCTATAAAATAAATTAATCCAAGTTGTGTGCTAGGGCAGAAGTGACACGTGCTAATAACTAAAAATAGCAATTTGCATGTCCTCCTTCTAGAAGTAAAGAAATTAGTTGTAATAATTATTTCACAAGAAAGTTTCTTCTAGAAGAGATTGATCTATTCATCCACAGCTTTAGTCTTAAAGCCAAAGCCTATGACTGAAAAAAAATAATACTAAAAAATATATTTTCATCCGATTTAAAATAAATGTCACCTTTTAAATAAAATATTTGATTCAAAATAATTGTCGCTGCTTTTGTATTAAAAAATACTGTATTCAATTTCCTAAAGTGAAGGTGGAGTGTCAAAGTGACAATTGTGTTTTAAACCCCAATTTGCTGGTCAAAATGACGGCTGTTATCCAATCATACGTCGTTGGTTCTGACATTTTAATATTATATCTAATAATATGAGCCAAAAATACAAAATTTTATTTGCTACTCCCTCCGCCCCACTTAAAGGGTTCTATAATAGTATTTTACGTTTTTTAAGAAAAATTTTAAAAAATAAATAAAGAATTACAAGTGGATAGCAGATTAGAGAAGAGAGAATGTAAAAGTATTTAAAACATTTATGATAAAATCTCTTTTTGATTGGTTTTTTTAAATATGTTAACATCATAAGGGTATAATGAATGAGTTTTTTTGTAAATTTATTTACATTATAAGAGTATAAATGTTCAAAACACTGTTCAAATTTTGTCATTTATGAAATGAGACTTTTAAGCCTGAAATAGATCAAAAGAAAAAGTAGGACTCTTGAAAAGTGGGATGGAGGGAGCACCTAATAATATGAGGGGAAAATACAAAATTTTATTTGCTACAAAATATGTACTCCCTTCGTCCCATGATTATATATACAAATTGGGATGACACAAGATTTAAGGAGAAAAGTGATAAAGGTGATGTGTTGTGAGTATAGATTGTTGGGTAGGAGAGAGAAAGTGGAATAAGTGAGTAATGGTTATGAGTATAGACAAGTGGGTCCCATTTTTATTTTGGAACTTTGCAGATTATTGTGACACGTTCAAAAAATATCTTTTCACAAATTATCATGGGACGGGACGGAGAGAGTATTTCATTTTAATTGGATGCCCTTAAAGTAAGTATTATGGAAAGTACAAAATAAACGTGGGGGTGGGCCTAAAACAGTAAAAGTGTCAAAGAAGGCAGCCTACCATGTCCCCTTTTTATCATTATCTCCTTCTTTATTTACTTTGTGTATGTATGTTTTCTATTTATATGATTCATTCCCCTTGTTTTTTTTTTCTTCTACTCACTTGACTGATTCAGAAAAAAAAAATGGATATGAATATCGTCAAGATGATTGATCTGACCCAATTTATGTTAATGGAATCCACCGGCGATTCGGAAGCAAAATCAGAACTTGATGCGGGTTCATTCTCGAGAAGCCATCCGGGCTTCTTCGCGAAGTTTGATAATGATAACGACAATGATGATGATGATGATGATGATGATGATGCAGAATCTTGTAGTTATGGATCTTCACATGAAGTTTATGAGAATGTACATCAACATGACGATCATGATGATGAGGATGATGATGATGATGATGATGATGGCATGAGCTACAATCATGATAATGGCATGGATGAAGATGGTGATTATGATGATGCTATCGATAGTAAGATGGCCGAGGTTTCCAAGAAATGTGGAGCATTTACAATGGGAAGAAGGCAAGATTGTTCAAATAAGAAGTTTTTGATTGAGAAAGAAAATGATAAGAATTTCTGGGAAACTTGTTTGGCATCTTAATTATCTAGATTTATTGTTCTTAACTTGTGCTACTAGCGATTGATCGATCCAATCGGGCATATTTGTTTTTGAATTTATCTTTTTTAGGGGGAGTTTAATACAATTTCTCATATATATATACACGGATATATTAGATTTAGGGTTCTTGATCTTTAATGGAGATGTGGAAGGGCCATGCATGGCATGTAAATGAGGGATGTAAGGCAAGGATTTTGTTGGATGTGATGGCTCGATGTCCTGGCAAGAGGCCTCGGGCCTCGGAGATTCGATGTCTACACAGGATGGTTCGGATATTGGTTCCTTGTATCTTTTGTTGTTTTTGTGTGTTGTTTTGTCAATTAATTGCTTCCATTGCGTTGCATAACATATTTGAATTTTGAAATGTTTATTTTCGATTGTAAATAAAATAAAGTATGTCAAAACAATGATATAATCTCTTTGCATAATCTTTTTATGGGGAAGAATTAATCAAATTATATTATATGTGAAACATGCTTTCTCTCGTATTTTACAATTAATCAATGTAATGTAATATGAAATAATGACAGTTTAATATAATTTACTTTATCAATTTGTCGTATACTCCCTCCTTCCCATTAATAACTTCACTTTTTGCCATTTTGGGTGTCCCATTGAAAGCTTCACCTTTCCTTTTTTGGCAAAAAATCTTTACTATTCCCTCCACTCATTCTCTCTCCTACATTATTTTAATACTCACAACACCATTATATTTTATTATTTTCTCCACTCATTCTCTCTCCTATTTTCAAATTTCTCTCTCCTATTTTCAAATTACACTCACAACATTTTTTTTCCCACCCATTTTCTTAATTTGCGTGCCGAAGCCAAAATGGTGAAGTAAATAATGGGACGGAGGGAGTATAATGCAATTTTCATACTACAGTATTTAATTACAATTTCATGGAGTACAATTTATTCTTTTTTGCTTTTTCAATTTCTTAATAATTACACTTTCATGGAGTACAATTTATAATTTTTTGCTTTTTCACTCTCATGGAATCTCACCCCTATAATTGCACACACACGGACTCATTCAAACTATGGCTCTGATGCCATTTGTTAAGACTGCGATCACCACCACCACTCTACACATTAATATTATAATGTTCATTTTGGATCCAGTCTGCACAAATTTATTTTTAGGTAACTCCAAAAAGGCCTATTAATGAAGTGGTGGGTGTTGTTATATACCTAACAATTATTTTTTCAATTGTCGATGTAAAATTTTGGATTGCATCCCAACATTTTTCACTTATAGATACTGAGAATCCTGTTTTTACTCTCTCTCGAGAAATAGAATAAATAAATAATAGGGAATACTAATAATAATAGTAGTAATAATAATAATCATACATTTAATGTTATTATAACAAAAATAATTATAATTCTTCAACATTTTTCTTTTTATAGATTATATTTTTAAAGAGCATAGAAAAGATGGTTGAAATTGTGACCTTATGTGAACATATTCAATGACTGGTAACAAAGCAACAAAACAAGCACCTTAATTTGACCTATCCTAATCCTAAACTAACATAAAAACCACCTACAACATAACGACGTTAACCATTCATAACGACGTTAACCACTTCGACTCTACACTCTCAATTGATTTACATTCCTCCGTTATTAAATTAACGAAAGTTAACTTCTTGGTTGTTTTTTTTTTCCTTTTGGCCATTCAATAACCAAAAAGAAAATGTTTGAAATCCATCCATAAATATCTTACTCCTCCATTGACAAACAAGAATTTCTTTTTTTTTAATCAGTTTTTTAGTAATGAATGACTTAATCTGTTACGGGACTGGCACTTCAAAGTGCTAAAAATTATATTTAGTGAGTCCGAACTAAACTCTAAACCCTAAATTCTCGTATTTGAATAAACATCGAATGCCGATTGAGTAAGAGCTCTGACGACAAACAAGAATAGCACACAAGTGAGTCAGTAGTTCACAAGAACATGGAAATGGAGAGAATCCAGGGTATAAGTATGAATTCAGCCTAAATAAGCTAATATTGATACTAAAATTTAATAATAATAATAATAAAATATTACTTATTATCCTTTTTTTTTTTTTTTTTTTTTTTTTTTTGGGGGCTTATAATCAAAGTACATTTCATGCTAATCTACATTGGTCTAAGTTAGATTTTCTTTGCTGATGTAACAAAGAAAAAACAAGCGAAAGTTCAGCCCCAAGCTGAACAGTCTAAATCAAAATCAACAACAAACAAACCCCTTCGTGATCCGGTCAGGCCAATGAACTCGATACATGCAAAGGTCCAGGAAGAGTAGGGCCCACAGAAATCGAATTCAGACCCGAGACCTCTTCTTTAACACAGTCTTCTGCTTTTTCATTATCCGCTAATTGTTTCAAGAAGCATTGTTCTATCTCGCTTAATGACTGGACTTCATCTTCTTCTTCGCTATTGGCATGGCTGTAGCAAACTTGTTCTTCCTCGTCATCATCTGATCGCTGCCTTCTCAGCTCACCGCTGATTTCCATTTCTTCTTGACTGTCAAATTCCTCGTCAGATTGTCTGTTGGAACGACATGACATGTGAGAGGGGGAGTTATCTGCAGTAGCAGTCTCTTCACGCTCTCTGAGGGTTTTCGTGATCAGGGTCTTGAGCAAGTTCATCACTTGAACAGCGTGCATTAACGCTGTCAAAGGATCAGACATCTGATCAAGAAAATAAAAGATGAATTAGTTTTTTCCTAAAACTTTGGTCAAGGTTCAAACAAAATGATCGCTTAAAAAGTGGGACCATCTTTATGGGAGGAGGGAGTATGATCTCCATCTCCCAACCCCCGCTTGGCGGACCGGGGTTTGCCCTTTGGCCTTTTTGAAACAAGAAAAGGAAAAAAGACCAAAGTGGCCCATCCTCTTTGATCATAAAAAATGGCCGAGACGTAAATGTGTTGTGGGGCTTTTTAGACCAATTGATGTTGATGTCAGATAATTGGTCCATATTTGAAATGTGTGACTTATTGTTCAACATAACTACAAAACTTATAAAGACAAGTTTTCAACCTTTAGGAAAAGATCCTACAGAAAAAAAATAAGGGCAAACTCCATTTTCATTCATTGTACCTTTAAGGGTGTTCCACTTTCACGATTATAATTTTTTCCTTTCAAAAATACCAATAGTTTGGAAAACTTTTCATTCCGACCCAAAATCCGTGACTAATATGTCCCCCAATCTGCAATTTTGGGGTTGAAATGTTACATTTTCGAAACTACGTGGTATTTTTGAAAGACAAGAGTGTAATGGTTAAAGTGTAACACCCTTGAAAGTACAATGGATGAAAACAGAGTTTGACCAAAAAATAATACTACTTCCGCCTCAAAATGAATGGCCAAAAAAACTCAAATTTGCTCTTGATCAGAAGCAGATTGAAATTTTTTTGGACATTCATTTTGAACGGAGGGAGTAATGAACAAAAAAATGATGCTGCCAACAACAAGTGTTAGGGACAAAGGGTTGAGTTATCAACTGAACAACAACAACAAAGCCTTAGTCCCAAAATAATTTGGGGTGGGCTAACATGAATCCTCATATGTCATCATCGTGAAAGAAAAGATGTAAGATAAAAATAAGTTAGAAGAAAAAATAGGTGGGAAAAAATAAAAATAAAAATAAAATTAAAAAATGAAAAGTCAGGTAATTTACCTGAGTCATATTTGGGGCAAAAACCATAGCAATATTTCTTGCATTCATCTTATTTAACCCCTCTTTCTCAACAACATCAGCCATGAGATCAATAGCCCAGTTGAGCAATGCTGTCTCAGTTGGTTTGAGCTGTTTCACAAGCTCAACACATTCTTCCTCTTCGTTACACTGCAAAACCTCTTCGGGCGAAAGCCCATCAAGAACACCACAAGGAAGCTCTCGAAACCAAGCTTTGATTAAACCTGCTAAACAATGGACATCAATGTCTTCTGGTACAATGCCACAGTTTAGCTGGTTGCGAACATGCTCTTCTTGACTGTTTTCTGGATTAATACGGAAAATTCCCTCGGCCTACAAAGTTTTTGAAGCAAATACAATCAAGAAAATTATAGAGTCCAAAATGATCAGAATAAATCTAGAGAAATACTATCTCCGTCCCATAATGATAGTCCCATTTGACTATTCAAAGATTTTAAGAACATTTTTTTCATTTCTAATGCTACCCTCAATGAGCTCCACTGATTACTTTGGAGTAAATGTCATTAGTGAGTTGTTTCCTAATTTTATCATAGAGTGGTTTTGTGGTTTTGGAAAGTCATTGGTTTAAATCCTTCAATTTCGGAAATGGGACTAACAAAAAAGAAAATTGGGGCTAACATTATAGGACGGAGGGAGTATAAGTAAATGAAACAGTAATATGCACCTTAAGACCCCCTTGAGCATATAGTCTTTCTTGCATTAGCATGAGAATAGTAGGAACACTATTGCCTCGAGAATCATAAGTACACTGCATTGATTCTGCGGAGACA
This sequence comes from Adenophora triphylla var. japonica, assembly GCA_022495995.1. Classification (NCBI taxonomy): domain Eukaryota; kingdom Viridiplantae; phylum Streptophyta; class Magnoliopsida; order Asterales; family Campanulaceae; genus Adenophora; species Adenophora triphylla. The sequence goes on along the minus strand of JAFEMH010003245.1, from coordinate 29,386 downwards.
CCAAACACGCTGACACTGAACAAGAATATGAATGTCAAAAACTTAGCAGTGATAATCAAGAGTAAATATTTCAGACAACAGCAAGTGGCATGAATAATTTGAATGCTTTTCCCACTATAATATGAACCCTTCCTTCTTGCACAACATTCTGCTTCATCATAAGAAAGGACTAAAAAAAGATGACAGAGATTAAGTTTGTACTATCCAAGAGGACCCAGCTTTTATCATGTACAAACAAAGTATGGATTTTTAGCAATCATTGACCGGTACAGAGAAAGGGAGTTTGTGGCATTCTTGACGGACCCTAGTGGCCAAGCCTCTCATCAGTTTAACTTATTCTACTGTTTTTATGAACATCTAACACACATGAGGGGAAAGGGGAGAAATAGCTCTTCCAGCCCTAGGAGATTTGAACCTCGCTATTGTGAACTGGAGTTTCTTTGTTGACTAGGATATGACCGAAATCATTGAGAGGTGACTCAGAGATTCTTTTGGCCATCAATAATCAAAGTTAAATTGAACCGTCTGGTTGGACTGAAGAAATAAACATTCAAGAACATAATTAGTAGTAGTACTACCTCTGTCCCAAACTGAATGACCAAAAAAACTTCAACTCTTGATCAAGATTCAAGAGCAAATTTGAAAATTTTTTGGTCATTCATTTGTGTTGGGGGGAGTAGCTCGTTTTGCTACTATTACCATCCTCATTGAGATAAGATTAAAGTTAATAACAAGGCGTGATTGCTACATACGAGCTACCAAATTAGGTAAACATGTTAAAAAACATTAATTGAACTGCTCAAGACAACAAATAATTTTCCCTGAATCTTTTGCTACACAGAATCATATTGATCAGTATCACTAGTTCCTCATTCAAAACTTTCTACATTTTCTCATCAACCAAACAGAACATGGGGCTTCCCAATCTTATAAACTTGTCATTACACATTATATTTTCATTTGATAAGAAAATCATACTCCCTCCGTCCCGGAGAAATATGCACATTTTTGCTTGGCGCAGGAATTAAGGTAAAAGGTGAAAAAGGTGATGTGTTGTGAGTGTAGATGGTTGGGTAGGAGAGAGAAAGTGGAGTAAGTGGGTAATGGTTGTGAGTAGAGACAAGTGGGTCTCATTTTCATTTTGGGAAAGTGCATATTATTGTGGGACGCCCAAAATTTGTCTTTTTATTTTTACAGATTATCGTGGGACGGAGGGAGTAAACCATAGCCCTAGTTCCTCAATCCTCTAGCTAATTCAAATTTAATGAAGATATATGCCACCAACAAAATTAAATTTAGCAATTTCACAAATAAATGCAGAATTTTATGCCTAAGTAAATCACATCTATAAAATTTAAATTAACTAAATAAGCTAGGGTTCTACACAATTTCAAGAAGTACCCAGAAAAATACTACTGAAATGAAAATTTGGTGGAGGGAAAAATAAGTCAAAAAGGTCAAAGAAAGTCAAAGACCTGGCACTGGGGACCCGGCAGGGGATTTCGACTTCAAATTCAACAGGAAGACCTAAAAACCCATGAAAACGATCAAATGTGACATGGGTCAAGTGTTGAACGTTCGTCGGCCACCCAATTTCCATCTGATGAAGCGTCGCCGCCGCTGCCGCCACCGCCGAAGACTCCCGATGATTGACCCGGCGAGAGGCCATTGACTTTCTGAGTGCGAACAATAGCAATGCCACCAGAGACAACTGGGTTTTCTCTTCCGCCACCTCCTCAACTCGTCTTTCACTTTCCGGTGTCATATTTCCACAACCGCCGCCGCATCCAGCTCCCCTCGTTAGCATCACCATCCCTGTCATCCCCCTCTCAACTTTCTCTCTCTAGATATATTCTTGCTGTCTCCCTCCTTTCTCTCTCTCTCTCTAGAAATTTGAATGTGTTTGTTGACTTAAAGGCAAAAATAAGACAGTAGATTTTCTATCTAGATATTTTCTTGCTACATTTTTAGTATCCTCATTTTTAGTCTCATACCAAGTGTCTCGGGTTGGGTTTCACGTTTTTTAATTTTTTTTTTTTTAAAATGAATAAATAATTATAAGTGGATAGAAGAGAGAATATAAAAGTTAAATGTGGAATAAGAAATAGTAGATAATAATTAATTTTTTTTGTAAATATGTTAACTTTATAAGGGTATAATAAATGATTTTTTTGTAAATATATTTAAATTATAAGGGTATAAATGTCCGAAACACTGTTCAAAACTTGTCATTTATGGAAGGAACTCTTGAAGTGAGACGGACCAAAAGGAAAAGTAGAATCCTTGAAGTGAGACGAAGGGAGTAGTATTTTAGCGCGAGAATTAAGAAAAAGTTTAAGTATTGTAAGTGTTGCGAGTAAAAAAAATGAGTTAGGAGAGAGAATGATTGGAAAGAATAGTAAGTTGATTTGTGTTGTGACTATAAAAGAAAATAGGAGGGAGAATTAGTAAAAGAAATAGTAAAGATTATCTGTCATTTTATAAAAGAAAACTGATATGTGAAACGCTCAAAATTGACAAAGAGAAATGATATGCAGGATGGAGAAAGCTCTCACATTAACGTATTTTTAAAATAGTGGCTTTTAACTTATAAGCAAATGATTTTATCAATTTATTAAGAATTTTAATCAATCATTTAATTAAATACTAAGTTGAGAATTTTGATTTGAAAATTGAAGATTTTAAATTCCTATAATTATTTTTATTAAAAAAAATTGTAAAACCCCATTTTTGTATAATTTTGTCGGTTACAAAAAGAAAAAAAAAAACAGGTTTCTTGATTTTTTTGATTTTTTTTAAATGAATTAGTTAAAGGATCTGGTGGGGCAATAACTTGAATTTCGGAGAAGGGTAAAAAAATAGGGAAACGGCATTTACCGGCAGTCGGCACTACCTCCAAAGTCCAAACAGACATTAAAGTGATTAATGGCCCGTTTGATTTGACTTATTTCAAAGTATTTATGACTCTTCATAAGTCATTTTTTAACCGTTTGATTTCATTTTAGGTAAAATTAGCAGTACACTCGTGCGATGCACGCAAATAGCATAATTTACCTTAAACTAAAATTAGTACAACAATATATATAATCAAATATCAATTACAATTAAAAAATATAATATGAAATGGTGATATTTAACATAAATATAAGAAAGTAAATAACAAAGAAAACAACAGCAAATACGATTATTTAAACAATTTCTCTAACCAAAATTAGTACAACAATATATCTAATTAAATACCGATTAAAGTTAAATATTGTAATAAGAGATAGTGATATTTAACGTAAATAGATGAGAATAACACGGAGAACAACAAATAATATGATTATGTAAACAATTTTTCTTAACCAAATAACATCTTGAATCGAAAAATCTTAAATACATTAAATACATATGTAATAAACCAATCCATATTAGTTTAGAAATAATAAACGGAAAAGGGAATCCAATTTTTTTAGACAATTCAAAACCCCAATTTTTTCATCCCCAGTAAACACCAAATTTTATTTCATAAATTAAAAGTTTTAATTTCTTTGTAACATATTCAAAATATTACAACTTTATTCCTATGTAAAAAAATAAATTATGGCTAAATCTAATAATGACTTGAATAATTAAATAAATAAAGTTTTCTTTTAAATTATTGCAACTCTATATATAGAGAGATGTTAATAAAAAGAAGGTGAAAATATTAAATTGTTAACCTCACATCTTTCCCTCTCCCATACCCCACCCCCATCCACCTATCACAAATTCATCTGTCTCCCTAAATTTTGCAAATGCGTCTCTCATCTCACATATATTACTGAAAAATTATATCCACTTTTTGTTAATATTTTTTTTATCAAACGATAAATCAACTGCATTCACAATAATATAATAAACGACACTACACAAACGTCGAAAACTCAACTCAAACATCAATAGTAGTTCTATCTTTTAACTTACAACAAAGATTATTACAATCAATTAAATATCACCTAATAGACTTTATCTTCATAATATATGTACATAGTAATCTCATTTCACCTCTAAAATATTCCATATCTCTTCCCCATTTAATCATTTATACATACATAATTATCTTAATCATTTGAAAAAAAAATATATTATGTATAAATCTAATAGTGACTTAAATAAATGAATAAGTAAATACTTTTTTATTTCGAATGATTGAAACTCTATATATGTACATATATTTAATTTTAACTCTATATATATGTGACAATTCAGAAAAGCATCATCCGATCAATGTAACAACCAAATAATTAATTTTCTAGACAAAAAAAATATCATTTATTAGTATACGAACAATAGTAATAATAAATAACAATTGTGTTAAATGAAAAAAAAATTCCCAAACAATCCACTCCCTCGTCAAACCCAACCCACTTCTTCCTCTCCCTCTTTCAAAATACCAATTCATACTATCTTTATTTTTTAGAATATTGACATGAATTTCAAAGAAGAAGATTTCTTTTTTCTGGTCCAGATCGAATGAAAGTAGTCTCTATTTTTGGAGATTTTTTTTTATGATTTTTGGTGAAAAAAATCTTTAAAAAATTATTTATTATAAAATATTTGATTTATATTCAAAAAAGAGATTTTTTTTAAATAAATATCATATTTGTTTACATTAACTCATCATGAACAAAGTTGCAATATTCTTTTTCAATTTAACTTTTTTAATTTTGAGAAGAAAAATCAAAATCTAAAAATAACTAATAATGTGTTAAATGAAATTTTTTTTCCCAAACAATACACTCCCTCATCAAACCCAACCCACTTTTTCATCTCCCTCTTTCAAACTACCTATTTATACTACATTTATTTTTTAGAATATTGACATGCACTTCAAAGAAGATGATTTTTTTTTTGTCAGAATCAAATGAAAGTAGTATCTATTTTTTGAGGAAATTTTTTAATGATTTTAGGTGGAAAAAAAAATTAAAAAAATTTATTATAAAATATTTGGTTTATATTAAAGAATTATGATTTTTTTTTCTGTGTCCGAATCAAATGAAATTAGTCTCTATTTGTAGAGGAGAAAAAATTGTGAATTTTGGTGTAAAAAAATTTTTTTTGATTAATTTATTATAAAATAATTGAGGCCAAAGAATTTGGGAGAATTTTTTTTTCGTAAATTCATGCATCCAATCAAAAGTACTTGATGTTGATTTCAATGTCTAATAACTACATTTATGTCACAAACGTAAATGACTAAAATACCCTTGACATATTGCTAAATTTAACCACTTGATGTTGACGTTTTTGAGCGCCAAATTTTCATTTTGGCCACTTTCTTGCTTTTAATATAGTATAGATAAGTCATAAGTCATGTACAAGCCAATTAAAGCACAATTTCCCTTATAAGTCATAAGCATTAAGCCAAGTGTTTAAGTTAAGTGTTGAATCAAAAAACACGTATGAACAGTAGTAATAATAATAATAATAATAATAATAGTAATAGTAATAGTAATAGTAATAGTAATAGTAATAGTAATAGTAATAGTAATAGTAATAGTAATAATAATAATAATAATAATAATAATAATAATAAATAAATAAAAAATAAATAAATATAATAAGTAAATAAATAATAATGATAGTAAATAATAATAATAAAATAATAATAATAAAAAAAAAATAATAATAAATAAATAATAATAAATAAATAATAATAAATAAATAATAATAAATAATAATAAATAATAATAATAATAAAATAATAATAACAATAAAAAAATAAAAATAAAAATAAAAATAAAAATAAAAAATAAAAATAATAGTAATAATAATAATAAAATATTAAATAATAATAATAATGATAATAATAATAAAATAAAAATAATAAAAATAATAAAAATAAAAAAATAAAAATAATAATAATAATAACAATAATAATAATAAAATTATTATTATTATTTTAGTCTTTATAATTTTATTAAGCACTTTTTCAGCTTATTAATCAAACAATCATACTTACTTATGACAGCTCATCAGCACTTCAAAAAAACTAAATCAAACAGCATCATTTATCAACTCATCAGTCATAAGTCATCAGTCATAAGTTATCATTTTATATTATAAAAACGTATTATATTTATATAGAGTGAATATAATAATGTTATATATTCTTTTTTAGGGGTGATCGTGGTTGGGTGTCGAATCGAGCTAAATCATGTGATTTTGTTCAGTTTATAGACATTAGTGGTTTAGCTCGATTTGAAAAATTAACAGATCATGTGGTTCAGCTCAGCTTGTGGTTTGACACTCCAAAATAGAACTGAACCGAACTGTTTAAGACCGAACCGCGATTTTGAAATCGTGAAATCGAGCCATTAAATCGAAACGTGAAACCAAGCCATAAACCGAACCATAAAACCACAACCTGACCGTCCATTCAAAGTTTTAGTTAATCTCAGGTATTAATTTGCAAAAACTCTAATAACAAATAAATAAACCCTCAGTCAGCGCCTCTCTAGTCTCTTTCAAATTTCAATATTCTAGTTTAAAGATTGTTTATGATTGTTGTTTGGTGATTGATATTTGGTACTTTAGTTTCAAAGTAATCAAGTTATGTTTGTATTTATTCTAAGTACTTATCTTTAAATATTTTATATTCATTGGTCATAAAATGGTTAACAAAAAAAAAATTATGGTCTAAAATGTTGTTTGGACCGTGGTATAAATCGCGGTTTGGATCGTGGTCGAACTGCAAAATCAAACCGCGGTTTAGACCGAACCAAATTGAACCATAGCGGTTTGGTTTAGTTCGGTCTGATTTTTTTATGGTTTAGCTCGATTTGAAATTTCTCCAAATCGATACTAGCGGTTTGACTTCTAAATTTATTTAAATCGAGCTAAACCGAACCATTTCCACCCCTAATCTCTTCGTTTCACGTGAGTGAATGCTAAAAAATTGGACATATAAATTAAGAAAAAGTAGAAGAGTGGGGGATATCCAGATATGTTTGTGAGTAGTATAAAAAATAAAACATGAGAGAGAATGAATTTGAAAAATAGTAAGTGAACGGAATATTCTGTGATGGGCCGAGCCCAATGTTTGCTACGAGCCCAGAGGCCAAACGGGCCCATCAAAAGACCACCCGCAAAGGATCAAATCAAAGCCTTGGGCCATAGCCCGTCCAACATTGGTTGGCAGTCGTCGCCACTGAGCGACCAAGCCCATCCAAACGACGAGCTATCGCACCATTAATGGAAGAGCTAGCTTCTAGCCTGTCGATACGCCAAGAAGAGATCGTCGACAATGAGCTAGGCCCATCTAACAACGAGTCTTCCTTCTACACCAATTGACACTCGTCCCAGAGTGAGCGTCGTCATTGAGTGACTAACCCTCTCTCGTCGAGACGTACCTCGAGAGACGACCCAACCGGACATACGGCTCCGGGTCGTCTCCTCTATTAAGCTTCCTCAACAAGCTTGGTTAATTAGCTAATTTGGGATAATGTCGGACTCTGCTACGATGCCTTGTTACATGTGCGATCATGCGATCGGTAATAACTACAAAAGGCACGCGGGTTGACTTTCCCTTATAAGGCAAGTCGCTTATCAATGTCGAAGGCTGCAGGTGTCCTTACATAGACGGATCAATCCCAGCGTGACACGTGTACACCTAGAAGACGGGCGATCTAACGGTTGGAGACCATCCAATCCAACGGCTCTGGTGAAAACCCTAACATCATTATTACTACTATAAATAAGAGAGTATCAACATGGACAAAGGTAATGCTTTATCGCATATTCACGTACCCACTCACATATCATATTATCTGCACCACTTTTCAGTCCATCATCTTACTCTCACGCCGGGAGGCTTCTTAGGAAGACCCCGGCCTTGATTTCACCATTGTTTCTTGTCTTTGTGCGAGATCCATAGCTAATATTCATCATTCATTCTTTGACACAAAGAGCTGAGCCCACACGCTTTCCTGCGCGATCAGTAAGTTTTTGTGTTATCAGTATAAAAGTAAGGTATGAGAGATAATGGATGAGAGAAATAGTGTAAAAATTTAATTATTTTGAACAGTATTCATTCACATGAAATTAACGAAAAAAGAAATAAGTGTTCATTCACGTAAAACGAAAGAAATACGGTAATAATACCGAATAAAAAATCACGTAAAATGAAAGGAATACGGTAATAATACCGAATAAAAATTTCTTAATTTTTTTTTGAATCATTTCGATTAAGAAATTTAAAAGAGAAGTGATTTGTCTCGTCCGAATAAAAAAAAAAAATCTCAAATTTGAATTGATTGAATTGAAGACCGTTGGGAAGGCAAGTGGCAGACGATCATGGGCCTTGGGCCCACACCCAAAAAGAACAGTGTAGAAAACTCCAATAATTATGGGGGTTTGCTATTTCCCGTGCATAAAATCTCACTTTTATTTATTTTATTTATATTTATTTATTTATTTTCTCAAAAAACTTTGGATTTTGTCTCGGAACGGAACGGAGATCGCCTTGTGTGTGCTGCAATTGAAATTAAACTACCAATTCACTCTCATCAGATACTTTTCATTTATGTGTTTGATAAATTAAAAAAAAATATTTTTCAATAAAAATACAATTTGAAATAAGATAAAAAAAGATAAGATAAGATAGGATGATGGAGGTGAGTAGGGTAGGGGTGGGAATTAGTAGGGGTGAGGTGGGTGGGTGGGTGGGGTGTGGGGTAGGGTAGGGTAGGGTAGGGGGAAATGTAAAGTGTAAGACTATCCAAAATAGTTTCATTCCATTCCCCCATTTTATTTAACATTTTTTACATTTTTTCTCATTCACCTAATATTTTATCTACCCATTTCATTTATCCCCTACAATGGCTAACTTAAATTAAATTTCAACTTCCTCCAACTCAACATTCTATACCCCACTACTTTTATTTTATTTTATTTATATTCTCTATTTTTATAATTAGTAAAATAATAATTATTATTATTATTTATAATTAAAAAAATATTTCACACTTAATTAAAAAAATATTGCATCAATTTATAGGTTAAAAAAATAATGATTTTTTTTTAAATAAATGCTAAAATGAAGAAGGATAATTGAGAAATGAATTTTTTTTTTTTTTTGGTGTCCAAATCAAATGAAACTTATATCAATTTATAGGGGAAAAAATGATGAATTTTGGTGAAATAATAATAATTTACTAGGTGATAATTCAGCTCAAATTGAAAAATGAGTGTTTTTTTTTGTCCAAATCAAATGAAACTTATATCAATTTATAGGGAAAAAATTATGAATTTTGGTGAAAAAAAAATGAAAAAAATATAATTTACTAGGTGATAATTCAGCTCAAATTGAAAAATTAGTGTTTTTTTTTTGTGTCTAAATCAAATGAAACTTATATCAATTTGTAGGAAAAAAAAATGATGAATTTTGGTGAAAAAAAAATGAAAAAAAATATAATTTACTAGGTGATAATTCAGCTCAAATTGAAAAATTAATGTTTTTTTTTTGTGTCCAAATCAAATGAAATTTATATCAATTTGTAGAAAAAAAAATGATGAATTTTGGTGAAAAAAAAATAAAAAAAAATAATTTACTAGGTGATAATTCAGCTCAAAGATTTGGGATAAATTTTTTTTTTTCGAAATTCAACGACCAATTAAACGCTGACACGTGTTGAATAAAAAAAGAAGAAAAAAACTTTCAGCTGGATGAAAACCCAGCAATTTCATTCCACTCATTTCAGTTTGCCCATTGTAGCATTTCATTTGGTTGAAATGGGTTTCATCCCCATTTCAACCCACCACTGTAAGTAGTCTAAGATGGTGGTAGGCTAGGGTGGGTAGCCGAGAATGTGGGGGAAGGGGGTAGCCGAGAGTAGGGGGAGTGTGGTTGGGTGGGGGGTCCATTACTAAAAAATAAAATAATTTAAGTATGAGTAAAAAAAGTTTGACCGCAGGAGGGAGGTTGGTGGTGGGGGTGGAAAGTTGTTAAAAATAAATTTAAAATGAGTAAAAAAGAATTTTGCCCCGGGGAAAAGAATTGTAAAAAATAATTTTAATACAAGTAATTTTTTTACGAGGGTTAGGTAGGGATGATTAATGTGGGGTGGGTAACGTGAGGTGAGGGTGTATGAAAAGTTAGGGATGTGCGTGTGTGTGTGAGGGTATTAACATTTTCTGAAAAATGAAATACAGAGGAAAAATTTGTAAGTCATTTTACTTAGAAAAATAGGAAAAATATTTTTCGAAAAACATTTTCTCTATTTTTCAGTGCTAACCAAACACCGAAAAATGAGAAAAACGTTTTCCGGACAACATTTTCCCCCAAACAAACAAAGCCTAATTTTGTACCAAATTTCCATCAAATGTTCATATGTATTCCGGACAACATTTTTCTAAAATACGTTTATCCCATCGAGTATACATCAAATCTCATTTTGTACCCCAACACGAATTTCTTGTCGAAGGGGTATCTCATGTTAAAACTATCCCATTTTGCCTCTTAGGGGGCGTTTGGTTCGCCAGAATTGGCCATTCCGGGGCGGAGTGGAATGGTCAATTTCGTTGACTTCATTCCTTCGCCCCGTTTGGTTCGTAGCAATGAAAAATTTTCCATTCCCTACGGAATGAATTTTCATTCCTTGGAATGGATTTTCATTCCTTCCATGTATGGAAGGAATGATGAATTTCTTAGGGAATGAAAAAAAAAAATTTTTTTTGACCAAAATACCCCCAAACCCAAACCATCCCTACCCCCTACCCACCCCAATCAGCCCCTGCCCTACCCCACCCACCCCCCCCAAAAAAAAAAAAATTATGCTATCCCCCCATCCAGCCCTGCCCTACCCCCCACCCCCACGATTTTTTTCGCCTACCCCCATTACCGCCACTTACCCCCCCCACCCCCCACGAATTTTTCTGCCTACCCCCACCCCCACGAAATTTTATTTTTTTCTGCCTACCCCCCCCCATCCAGCCCTGCCCTACCCCCCCTACCCCCACGAATTTTTTTCTCGCCTATCCCCTCCCCCCTAATTCAGCCTCCGCTACCTCCCACACCCCCACCCGCCACACCCCCACCCCACCCCACCCCACCCCCGCCCTACCCCCACCCCACCCCACCCTCCCCCCCCCCAAATTTTTTTATTTTTTTTTAAAAGATAAATTAGTCATTTTATATGCTTTCATTCTATTCCTATAATTTGTATTTTCAAACCAAACATGATTTGTCAAGGAATTGAATGACAATTTCATTTTATTTCGTGCCAATCAAACGGAGGGGTTTCACCAGTTTTTTTCCATTCCATTTCCTTAAGGAATTCAATTTCATTGACCATTTCATTCCTTCACTTTTTTTTCTACCGAACCAAACGGCCCCCTAGATCCTAATGGATATGTTAGAAATTTAACGAAATCATCCATCCGAACGAGTTAGGTTCAATAGAAGCCCATCTAATGCCCTTTTTAATCCACTTGGGCCAAGGTGAAACGGGTCCAAGCCCACAATGACAATTTACCAATATCCAAGTAGGATCCGGATTCAATTCAATATAAAATCCCAAACTTGTTTCTCAAGAGATCCCTCCCTTCCCTTCTTCAACCTCTCAATCTTCCCCTCAAATTCAATCCTCCGGTAAGCATAAACCCTAAATCACTCACAATCACCCACACCCACAAGCTCAAGTTCTAATCTTTTGTTATTAATCGAAATTCCGATTGATTTTTGAAATTTCATCGAATTTCCGGCCAAGATGATGATCAGAATTCGAAGTAGAGATGGTCTAGAACGATTAACAATCGATAATCCCAACATCACAATCTCCCAACTCAAATCTTTGATCGAATCACAGCTCAGGGTTCCGATTCACAACCAAAATCTGTCCACAAACCAATCGTTACTACTCGCCAAAACCCCCGCCGACGTTTCCAGATTCTCCGACATGTCTAACCCTCAAACCCCAATTTCAAGTCTCAACATCTCTCACGGCTCCATTGTTTATCTAGCTTACGAAGGTGAACGAACTGTTGCTGGTCCTCAATTCTGCCCCGCCGGTTCGTTTGGACGGAAGATGACCATGGATGATCTGATTGCCAAGCAGATGCGCGTCGGGAGACAGGAAAATCCTCACTGCGAGATGGTTTCTTTCGATCGAGACACTGCTAACGCCTTCCAGCACTACGTCAATGAATCTCTGGCTTTTGCTGTTAAACGGGGCGGATTAATGTACGGGACAGTTTCGCCTGAGGGTAAAGTGGAGGTTAATTTTATCTACGAGCCACCCCAGCAGGGAACTGAAGAGGATTTGATACTTTTACGAGACCCAGATGAGGAGAAGATGGTGGAAGCCATTGCTATTGGATTGGGGATGAGGCGAGTAGGGTTTATATTCACCCAGACTATTAGTCAAACTAAGAAAGATTATACATTGTCCAATAAAGAGGTGTTGCAGGCTGCTCAGCTTCACGGAGAAGGTGATCTGAAGGAGTGGGTGACGGTGGTGGTGAAGTTGCAGGTGAATGAGGAAGGTGGTGCTGATGTTCACTTTGAGGCTTTTCAGATGAGTGATATTTGTATTAGGTTGTTTAAAGAAGATTGGTTCGAGACAGAAATTGCTCAAGATGCTGACCCCAAGTTGTCAAAGATGAAGAAGGATGTGATGGTTGGGGTTAAGGATACTAGGGAAGTCGATAACGATTTCTTTTTGGTGGTTGTCAAGATATTCGATCATCAGGTACTGTTTAACTATCCTATTGCTTGCACATTCTTGATTTTAATTTGTGATTTGTCTTTATATGTGTTCTTGTTGGAGTTTTGTATGATTTATTACGTAAATGAACCTACTTAAGGTGTTACTTGAATTTTTACCTAGTGAAAAAGCCGAGGGAGGTTTATTCGGAAAAATCATATCTTGAAGTGCTTTCAATTGGTGCACGTAGTATAAACCCCGAAGCAAATATTCAGATGTATCTAAGAACATACCTTAGCTGCAATAAGCTATTAACTTATCCTGCTAGTAACGTGAGAGAGTAATTTATAGTTACTACTTTTAGGCAATGTTTTACTTAGGGTTCTACCTTCCGTCAAGCTAATTAAAGCTAGACGATTAATGTAGAGTGAAGATCTTTTTCTCGGGATGGAAGATGCTCTTTCTCTGGATGGAAGATGCTCTTTCTGAAATTATAACCATTGAAACATGTTGGTCAATTGGTTTTTGATTCTTTTAGTCTTCTTATTTTTCATTAAACATTAGATCGCATCTTTTCATTCTATTTATTTTTCACAGACAAAGGTTTCATGTCACGGACCTTGTTTACGCTCCCTCCCCCTGATAAGAGATTGCTTACGGGATTAAGCAGACCATGCAGTTTATTACCAATCTGTTGACAGTAGACTAGGTACAATTGTCTTTAAATTTTGGAAGATAGAGAACTATATTGATTTATTGCTCGATTCACTTAGAGTCCTAGATAATTACTTCTTGCATACTCCCTCCGTCCCATTTCAAGCTTCACTTTTTGCCAAAATGGGTGTCCCGTTAAAAGGTTCACCTTTCCTAAAATGGCAAAGAATATTTACTATTCCACCCACTAATTTTCTCTCCTATTTCACTATTATACTCACAACACTTTTCAAATTTACTATTTCCTCCACTCATTCTCTCTCCTATTTTCAAATTACACTCGCAACATTTTTTCTTCCCACCTATTTCCTTAATTTGCGTGATTTGAAAAAAGTGTGAACCTTGGGCCGGGACGGAGGGAGTGTAATGCAATTTTCATAACGATACAAACTCTTATTACTCCTATTATAACAACGTATCATGCATATTCTTTGTATCCCCAATATTTTTTGCAAGACCTCCCTACTATTAGCTTATAGTCTCTGGTCTCTATATTCTAACGTCGTATGTTTGTCTCCTCTGAACTCATTCGTTACTCCTGAATGGCTGAACAGTTTTTTTGAGTTGTGCAATTGCATTCGTACTGACGAAATCATTAAGTGATTCATGCATAGACTATATTTTAAGAGGGCGCTTTTCGCCTCTCGTTGTATAACCAGCAAATGTTAGGGTCCAATCTATTTCCACCTTGTAAATTCACTGGGAGTTTGGAAAACCGTGATATTTTCCCATGGGTCAGTATTTCACTGTCATAATTCTCGTGCATCTTCTAGGCAGAAAATTGAGTGATTCGTGCTGGCTTATAAAGTAATTTAGACATTATGGCAAAAGGAGATATGAAGCAAAATATTAAAATTATTATCATGATGGCGAATAATTGTTGCCGCTACATACTTCTCTCGATTAAAATGTTTTATAATTCTATGCAGCCACTGTTGTGACTAAAGTTAACCCCCATGGCCCCATCTTTCCTTGTCACCTTATCCAGTGCCGACCCTCGTGCTGACATTTTACTACTGTTGAAGTTACAAAAAATCATCTTTTAGCACTCGATTAATAAGAAAATTTCACTTTCGACCCCTTTTCTCGGAGAAAAAATAATACTGAGTTGTAATCTGGATTCTGGAGTCTGGACCCCCTTGAAACTAAATCCTGGCTTCGCCACTAACCTTATCATTGAGCGTCATTTTACTTTATGTCAATTTCAACTTATGAATTCTATCTTTTTAATCCATGACTTGAGACTGATGGTTGTCGCTTTGCAATGTAGGGCCCACTCACATCAACGTTCCCGATCGAGAACAGAAACACAGCACAAACATTGAGAGCATTGAAGAACCATCTGGACCGTACAAAGAGTCTCTCATTCGTGAAGCGGATTTCAGATTTCCATCTTCTACTTTTCGTGGCCAGGTTTTTGGACGTTAATGCAGATGTTCCAGCGTTAGCCGAGTGTGTGCAAACACAGACAACAGTTCCAGAAGGTTACCAGCTCCTCATCGAGTCCATGGCAGCAGCCGCTTAATACCATTTCGTCTACACCCCCCCCCCCCCCCGCCCTCTCTCTCCTATCAAATATCGAGATGAATTCCAACAAAGGTTATGCCGCATTTTATCAATCTCATCTCTCATTATGTAACCCGTAAATTGTAAACTTTATTTTTATTTTTTCCTTTATTTATTTTTTATTTTTTTATGTTTAACAATAGTTTATGTGTATTTTGAGACAAATACATCCTTCATTAGGTTTGGCTTTGTGAGTAGTGAACCAGTTTGTGTGGGAGGGATCTGTGTCTCCCTTATTTTAGGCTTTAGCAAGTAAGACCACTTACAATGGTGGTGTTGAAAAAAAAAAATTCAACTACTTAAACCATTGCAAGGGGTGTTGAAAAAAAATTAAGTAGTTGAAAAAATTTGGTTTTGTTGAAAAATTTCAGTAGGTGTTGAAAAAAATTTGGGCCCCGTTTTTGTCACGTGTCGTGTTAGGATTGGGCCGAAAATGGCGCGTGGACTTCACCTTCCTCGAAGGCGTGTCTTGGCGCTGCTTTATTACCTTTTTTTTTCTTTTTTCCTAGTATCACCACTTGTCATTTGCTGATTGGTCACTTTTTTTTTTCAAATTTCATCCAAATTTTTCAAAGGCAATTATCTTTATAAAAAACTAGTAAAAGCTCGTGTTCGAGAATACGTTTTTTTTTTTTTTTTAATTTAATTTTTTTTTAAGGGCAAAATGGGAAGGGACAACTTAGTGAGTGCAAAATGGGCAATTTGACAGTTGCCACTATTTATAGTAATGTTTACATGATGAGATGAACGGTTCTTATTTATAGTAGATTAAAAAAATAAAAAATTTACACCAAAATTCATAAAAAAAAAAAATTCTCTATAAATAGAGTCTTGTTTCATTTGATTTGAAAACAGAAAAAAAAAAAAAAAAAAAAAACTTTTTTTTCAATATAAATTTCTCAATTATATTGAAAAATAAGGAATAAAAATTAAAATAAAATAAGTATGAAGTATGCCAAAAACTTGTAAAAAACGCGTTTTTTTGAAGCTTAACAAAAACGTGTTTTTAGACTACGTCGTCGACTCTTCCACTTTCTTCATACCGTCTCTCCCGCCCCGTCACTGTCAACAATCGCCATTGAAGAAATTGCAATTGTGAATTCAGATCATAAATTCGATCTCAATTAGTGTTATCTCAAGGTTCGAATTTGCTTATTGGGAGTTAACTAGGGTTTTTGTTTGTTGATTTTTACGAATTTATGAACGTTGGGAAGGATTTGCTGTTGACTTTGATTGGATGGATTTATTGTGAATTTGTCAAGAATGATAATCGATTAATTGATTGATTTTGTTGGAGAGGGAGAGAGTGAAGAAGGGGTGTATTGCTGCTTGCTGTTGTGAATTTATGAATGTTGGGAAGGATTTGATGTTTGCTGTTGGTGGGGATTTGATGTGCCAGTGTTAGGGATTTGATGTGCCAGTGCTAGGGATTTGATGTGCCAGTGTATGTGTTTTTGAGTGCCAGTGCATGTGTTTTGAGTGTCAGTGCATGTGGGAATTTGAGTGCCAGTGTATGTGTTTTTTAGTGCCAGTGTATGTGTTTTCAAATGCCAGTCCATGTGTTTTTGAATGCCAGTGCTTGTGTTTTTGATAGCCAACAAAAATTATTGCCAGTATTTTTTAGTGCCAGTGTATGTGTTTTTGAGTGTCAGTGCATGTATTTTTGAATGCCAGTGCATGTGTTTTTGAATGCCAGTGCTTGTGTTTTTGAGAGCCAGCAAAAATGTTAGTGTAACAAAGTGCCCGTTGTAGTATCAATAAGTGTCAGTGTAAAAAAGTGTTAGTGCATGTATATTAAGTGACTTTATAAACTAACACCGGCACTTGGTTACACTAACACTGGCACTTTGTTACACTAACACTGGCACTTTGTTAAACTAACACTGGCACTTGTTTTACACTAACACCAGCACTTTGATACACTAACACTGGCACTTTATTACACTAACACTGACACTTTTTTACACTGGCACTGACACTTTATTACACATGCACCGGCACTAAGTTTCTGGACAAAGAGAGCTTTTAACTGGCACTTTTTTAGACGTGCATTGGTACATTTTTACCATAACCCTGGCAATTATTTATACAACTACTGGCAATTATTTAGAACAAATTCACATAATTCTCAATTGAATTGATCCAAACTTCAGCAAATTAAACCCTTTATCCACACCATTGAAGGACATTCTGTTTATCCAACGAAAAAAACGAAGAGCTATGGAATCAAATCACATAATTATCTCCAATTAATTATGTACCAATCAATTATGTAACGAAGCATAGTTGACAATGGACATTAATGGCGGAACTAGGACACGAATTGTAGGTTACAAAATACTCAAACTGAGTGAACGCCGGAGAACGATCGGAGCTTGGGATGGCCAGAGAAGATGATCGGAGCTTGGGATGACACGAATTTGTAATATTAACACTGACATTTATCATGGTTGCCAGTAATTACAAAAATGCCACCGTTTGTTTTGAAAACACGTTTTTCCTTATCTTAAGAAAAAACTAGTTTTTTATAAGACCAACTCATGAAGTATTATTTTAATTATAAATGATAATAATAATAATTATTATTATTATCATTAATAATAATTAATAATTATTATTATTATCATTATCATTAATAATAATTAATATTATTTTTTTAATTAATAATAATTATTATTATTTTACTAATCATAAAAATAAAGAATATAAAATAAAATAAAAGTGGTGGGGTATAGGATGATGAGTTGGAAGGGTGTTAAAATTGAAATCATTGTAGAGGTTAAAAATTGAATGGGGTATTGAATAATTAGGTGGAGGAGAGAGAAGCTGATGTGTCGTGTTTTAAATGTTGTTGAAAAAATTAGGGTGTTGAAACGACTGTAGATGGCCTAGGGGCATTTCAAAGAAATACTCCCTCTGTCTTTAAAATGTGTCTCACTTTTTTTTTGTTGGTAACTTGAATCAATTTTTGAGTAATAATTTAGATTAGTTTTAATTTATCCTAATGAAAATATAAAAGTTGTAATTGATATATCATTGTAAATATTATCGAAAGCAAGTTTTAGGTTTTCATAAAAATATCTAAATTTAACTTTAATTATTGCTCAATGTTGACTGAAGTTAACGTTAAAAAAAAAGTGGGCCTAACTTTTCGAGACAGAGAAAATATAATGGCATCACCAAGGAGTTGAGATCCTCTGTACCAATTAGATGTACCATTCTCTGTACCACGAATGAAATTTTGACACATGGCAAAGTTGTATCTAAGCACGAGCTATCGTTTAAACAAAATAGGGACAAAATTGGAATCTTAAAATTTTACTGTCTCCTACCTATTCTCTCTTACTCTCTCTCACACCCACACAAATACATCCGTCTCTCAGTCTAAAAGGAAAATGTCAAGAACTTCATGGTCGAGGGGCAAATGCAAGTGGCAGAAACAATCACAACTTACCACCTATCAATCCCGCTGGTGTTATCCAAAGATGAGTTTTCCGTCCTCCCATTTCCAATTTCCAAACTTTCCGAACTACCTGCGGCACCACCACAGCAATCCCACCGGGTTCAACCGCCACCATCAATATTCCAATACCCTAATCACAATTGATTTTTGTTGCCGGGAATAACAAAAATCCAGAAATTATTTTAAACCCAACAATTGGATTAGGAAAATTACCTACTTGGCAGATTCGGAAAGTTTGGAAATTGGAAATGGGAGGATGGAAAACTCATCTTTGGATAACACCAACGGGATCGATAGGTGGTAAGTTGTGATTGTTTCTGCCACTTGCATTTGCTCCTCGGCCATGAAGTTCTTGACATTCTCTTTTTAGACTGAGAAACGGATGTATGTGTGTGGGTGTGAGAGAGAGTACGAGAGAATGGGTAGGAGACAGTAAAATTTTAAGATTCCAATTTTGTCCCTATTTTGTTTGCAAACGATAGCTCGTGCTTAGATACAACTTTGTCATGTGTCAAAATTTCATTCGTGGTACAGAGAATGGTACATCTAATTGGTACAGAGGATCTCAACTCATGATAAAGATGCATAGTTAATAGTAAAGTGATAAGTATTTTGAGATAAATATTAGCTCATTAAACAACAAGTATTATGAGACGAGGGCAATATATTTTATATGTAAAAAATTTTAAACATGCCTATATACCCTTTTTGTGGGTTTAACCATCATACTTATTTTTGTTGCCAAAAATACAGTCACTATCATTAACTTTGTAAGATTTTTCTCGTTAAATTGTCAATGTGGTCATATTTTAAGGAATATTTTAGGTAGTTCAATCTTTATTATCATTTAAATTTTGTACTTGTTATAAATAGGTCCCAAATCTATGATCTTTTCTAGTGTTCATAAGTCATCACTAAGATTTTTCATTTTCACTTTAGCTATTGATTTTTCGAGAGAATTGTTATTCAAACACCCCCCCCCACATTTACTTAATACCCCTCATTACTAAGTTTATTTATAAAAAATAAAACTACACCACCATTATTACTATTCTACCATTTTAAATACTTCAATAAACACCCTCCCAAACTATCAAATTACCCCCTCTAGTTGATACCAATAATTCGTCTTCAAGGTCAAGCATTTCTATTCCCTACAGTTCAACACATTTATTGTCGGTTGACCATGAAAAGCACGAGAAAGGTTTTGGAGAAGATTACCTGTTGCCGTTTGATTCTTCCCACTTCCAATCTATATTCTAAGAAACCAATAGTACCAATTCCTCTGTGCAGTTGCCCACTCCCTTGGCCGATAGATTAACATTCCCGCAGCGGGACCCACATAGTGCCTTCGATAGTAAAAAAGTAAAAAGGCAATCATTCTCAGGTCCATTAGCAAGTAAGCCATTTTCAAGCAAGCCTCATTCATCTACTCTACTAATGGCCCTATTATCCATACTGAAATTCCCCAACTAGTTACCGGAACCCATTCTAGAACTCCAATTAGTCAGGGCTCCACCTCTTAGGGGTGTTCACGTTCCGGATTGGTCCGATTTTTGTCAATTTTTTAGAAAATCAGGATCAGATCAAATACTTTGGGTCTGTAAAAATTTAGGACCAGGACCAGACCATTACATTATAGGACCGGTCCGGTTCTAATGGTCTGGTTCCACCGGTTCTACAAATTACAATCTAATATAATTTTTTACAATAACAAAATCTACAAGCAATCATATTTAAAAATCAAATTGCTGAACAATATTTCGAGACGGAGGGAGTATACGTCTGTCTACAAGCAAGCATATTTAAGAACCAAATTACAATAACAAAATCAACAGTTAGGAAAGAAGAGTTTCATGTTCAACCACTTGAGCCCAACTAAAAATCTTAACTAGCTAAAAGAAACATAAGTGCTATTTTTTCCGAACACAGGTCAGCAAACCTATAAATCACTTCCTTGATTGATCCATAGTGTTGGTTTGAAAGTTTATATATATATATATATATATATATATATATATATATATATATATATATATATATATATATATATATATATATATATATATTCTGTCTGTTTCGGTTCTGGTCCAGGACCGCGTATATTTTTTTTAAAACCAGGACCAGACCAAATAATCGATTCCATAAAAATTTGGAACCAGGACCAGACCAATACTATTTTTTCGGTCTAATTTTTACTGATCTGCTCCGATTCTACTGACCCAGTCCGGTTCCTCATATTTTTATACAACCCTACCACCTCTATTAATGTATCTCGTAGTGCTTCACCTCCCCCTTTTATCTTCACCAAAAATAAGTGAACTTCATGAGCTACCTAGGCCTCCTAGCAGTTTTTCCACCAAGCTAGTTTCTTCTGCTTTTCTTGCTTTTCTTGGGCATTCGGCTCCCATTGGTTTCTTTGACTGTAGATTGGGAATGGGAAGAAGCACATGACAACAAATAATCTTCTCCAAAACCTTTCTCGTGCTTTTTAGGGTCAACCAGCAATAAATGTGTTGAACTGTAGGGAATAGAAATGCTTGACCTTGAAGACGAATTCTTGGTATTAACTGGAGGGGTATTTTGATAGTTTAGAAGGGTGTTTATTAAAGGATTTAAAAGGGTAGAATAGTAATAATGGTGGTGTAGTTTTAATTTTTATAAGTAAACTTAGTAATGCATGGGTATTAAGTAAATATGCGGGGTTAAATACAATTCTATTTTTTCAATTATGCCATCTTTTTCATTATATATTTTTAATGAGGAACCAAAAACAGAACCAAAATTGCCATAGATTTAGAACATGTTCAAATTTTGTCTTCTCTGGCCGCCATTCCCCACCGATTTCACCCCGACATTCGATTTCAAATCTTGACTACTATGCAGACCTGATACACTCGATCCTGCACCGCTACGACCTGGAAGGTTGGATCGTAAAGTGGAGTTTGGACTATCAGATCTAGAGAGTAGATCTCAGATTTTTAAGATCCATACACGAACAATGAATTGTGAAAAAAATATCTGTTTTGAACTTCTATCTTGCCTATGCCCAACTTCAACCGGTAAACCACTTAACTCAATTGCAGGTGAAGAAGGTGAGAGGGGGGGGTTATGATTGCGGTGAAGGCGGGGTGAGGAATAGCGGGCAGTGGGTGAGGGTGGAACCGAAGAAGGAAGAGGAAGGGATTTTTGTTTTTGGTTTCTTAAAAAATGGATGTCTAAACCTGCAGCCACACCATACCGGCCATTGGCCATGGGAAGAGTAAGAAAATGGTAGGAAGAGAGAGGGGGAACGGTAATGAATAAGGGGAGGGGGTTTTAGGTTTAGTGTTTTTTTTTTTCCTTTACTTTTTCAATTCACCCCTATATATTTATTTTTCTAAAGAACAATTAAACCTTAAATTTTATTTTTTATTTTTTAAACAAAACTATCTAAAATACCTATTAAAATTTGATCACATGCATTGCCCGTTACCATTTAACCGGGAGAATCTAATGGGATTAGTGATAGCGACTTTAGGTTCAATAAAAAAAGAGTTCAATGTGTTTTTTGCAACGAAAAAAAGTATATCGGTGAAACCCACAAAAGAGGAATAATTCAGTAATGTTTGGTGCATTTTTTCCTAAAATTTATTTTTGTGTATATGTTACTATTGGCATGAAATAATTGAATTGTATTCTAGTATTTATAACTAGGGAAAGGCGGTGTTAAATTTCATTGTGATATTTGTTTCTAGCAGACGCGTTAAATTGAGTTCATAACCCCATTTTAATTTAATGTTATTTATTTATAGCTAGGGGGATGGATCAATATTTTAGTTATATATAATAATTATTACTTCCTCTTCCCCATTTCAAGAGTCATACTTTTCCTTATTATTGTGATTGATATTTGTACTCACGACTGCCTTAAAGAAAAATAATAATATTTGTCACGGCTAAGAAAAAATTGGTTATATGTCATGTAAACTTTTCAAAACAAAAAAAAGTAGCCTGATTCCATTTTTCTAATTACATCAAAATTTCGACCCCCCTTACCAATTTTTTTAGATCCGCTACTGATTCAAGATGATATACCACGTTATATATTATTTGACGTAATATTTCGCTGAATGATGAGACAATAGAGGGTGTTTAATGCAAGTTGAAATGTGCAGACAAACTTTGAAATCTCGAGGTTTTAGACTGAGCAAAAGCAAGATTGAATATTTGAATTTAGCAACGTTAGAAGCAGACAGATGTAGTGATCACATTCGATAGAAAGATTGTCCAAAATTCTTATTGGGGGAGATTTATTTTGGGGGTATTTATTTTGTTATGACAATACTAGAAACAAACACAAATTACTCTATCTTAGATTAAACTCTTATAATAAAAATATTTTCGGAATTGAAAATCGAACAATATGCAGTCAAAAAATAAATCAAGTTTATAACAATATAATTCAAGTCATAAATCAAGGTTGATACGCTAAGTTGTGCTAACTACTCACGATCAAGGCCTAGCATACGTATTTTAAGTCTAACACGGCCTATCTCTCGAAGGTTCCGTACATTAGTCAAAATCTATTATAGTTCATGTGAATATCCACGTATTTTCCACTGAAGGATCATCCATAGGCCATTAAACTACTCTCATGATTAATGGAGCATAATTCAATTCATATGGTTCCGTTAATCAAGATTCATCGCTGGATCTTTCTCTTGATTAACTAAGATTCATACGAAGTATGGTCGATTTCATATTCGTAGGCGTGCGTGACAAAATGATATGAAAATAATTGATTATGAAATGATAAAAGAGACTTTAAACGTGATTTAATAAGAATGACTACATTATGTCGAGCTTCCAACCCGAATAAATAGAAGATTACTCACTAGCCATAATTGATGCAAGGATGTAGAAATGAAAAATAACATAGAAATGTAGATAGGAGTAGAGAAACTTATGCTTGCGATGGTAGGAAACAAAGGCTGGAAATAAAACCTTCAATATTGTATTGCACTTTCAATCTTCGAAGATGTACCAGAATTCTAAGAACAATTTGAAGAATTGTGTATAAATATATTACTAGAGTATTTCACTATGATTTTTAGGTATTTTCTTACATCTTAAACTGATTACAATGACCTCTTATTTATGTAGGCATTTAATTATTATCATTTAAGGGATATTTTAGGTAGTTCAATCTTTATTATCATTTAAATTTTGTACTTGTTCTAAATAGGTCCCGAACCTAGGATCTTTTCTAGTGTTCATCACTAAGATTTTTCTTTTTCACTTTAGCTATTGATTTTTACTTAGTTTTTTAATTGTTATTCATCCCCCCACGTTTACTTAATGCCCCCGCATTACTGAGTTTACTTATAAAAATTAAAACTATAACACCATTATTACTATTTTACCCTTTTAAATCTTTCAATATTTACAGGCATTTTCTTATATCTTAAACTGATTACAATGACCTCTTATATAGGCATTTTCTTATATATTAAACTGATTACAATGGCCTCTTATATAGACATTGAAGCTAGAGATCAGATCTCTTAAAAAAACCTTCAATTGAAAAGGTGTCTTTTCACTGCAATAGTAACTGCACGGCCGCGTGTTGAAATATGCACGACCGTGCAAGCGGCTTTTGAGTAATTTCTTCGAGGACAAAAAGTTTTGCACGACCGCGTTTTGAAAATCTGCACGGCCGTGCAATCGGTCACGGAATAATTCCTTGGCAACAGAGACTTTTGCGCGACCTCGTCTTATAATCGGCACGACCGTGCAAGAGCTGTTCTGGCTTGATTGCTTATTTTTCCCGAGTTGTCCATTCTCGCTTTGATCCTTTCCCTTTAATGAATACGTCCCAAGCTTTGCTTGCATCAAAATTGTTCCTAAGGCCTGTAAAATCATACAAGAATACCAATAAGCATAAAATTCGTGAGATAAAGTAAAATAAACTATTTTTAGACTAAATGGTACTAAAATTCAAGGTAAATGATGTATTTAAGATGCTATAAATGACTATAAAATATTTCTCTATCAAATAGTCACCATATATAATAACTATTATGATTAACTAATAATATCAATTATAATAGTTACCTTATATCGTAACTATCATGATTAACTAACGTTATTAATTGTTTTAAAAAAAAACTAACATTATTAATAGTAATAGTAAACATACTGTATATAATAACTACTAATATGTTTAACTAATACTATCGATAATAATAGTCATTATATATAGTAACTATTATTATTAAATACAATTATTAATATTAATTGTTACTCTATGTATAGTTGGTGTTATAAAAAATTAGTTTTTTTTTTTGAGTTTATGAAAAAACCATTTTTATATTGACAGTTAGTAATACATGCAATGACACTCTTTTTCACTAACATTTTTTTATACTAACACCGAAACTCTTTTATACTGACACTTAATAATACACTTAATAATACATTCACTAACACTTTTCATACTAACATTTTTTACACTAACCCTTGCAATTTTTTTACAAGCTTGCACTTTTTACACTAACATTTAATAATACATGCATTGACGCTTTTTACACTGACATTTTTTATAATAACACTGTCACTTTTTTACACTAACACTGTCACCTAATAATACATGTACCGACACTTTTTACACTAACATTTTGTTACACTAACACTGACAATTTTTTACATTGACACTTAATAATACATGCAATGTCACTCTTTACACTGACATTTTTTTACACTAACACTGACACTAACGAGGAAAGCAAAACACGTTTTTAACTTACAAAAAAACGCATTTTTTGTAAGATTTTTTAACACCTACTCCATAATAACAATTATTATTAACTAATAATATAAGAGATCAGACTTGATTAAATCGTCAATAAGAGTCCAAATTTTGCATTTACTAGTTGCCTTTGATAATTAATAAATATAAAATTAGGGATTAATTTTGATATTTTTTGTTTCTTCAAATTTAATTTTTATAAGTTTGATTGGTGCATCCAATTATTTCCATAGAGAGGAGAGATTTGATTCTTAGACTCCGTTGATTTCGCGTAAAATAATTTGCGGAAAATGATTTTCTGTAAAATATTTTTCGAAAAATGAATTTACTGTAAAATGTTTTTGGGAAAATGAGATAAACATGTTTTCGGCTGTTTGGTAAGAAAAATATTTTTCGAAAAAAATTTCATGTGTTTAATGAATATATTTTGATAAAAATACAATTTGAGATATTTTGAGTGGGGTGGTGGTGAGTGTAGTGGGGTGGGGGGAAGGGTTGAGGGCAGAGGTGGTGGTGGTGAGTGGGGTGGGGTGAGGAATTGTTAAAAATAAATTTTAAATAATTAATTTTTTTTTACCCGATATGGGTGGGTGGTGGTGGTGAGTGGAGTGAGGTGGGGAGTTGTTAAAAATCAATTTTAAATGATTAAATTCATTTTGACCCGACAGGGGGTGGGGTGGTGGTGAATGGAGTGGGGAGCTGTTAATTTTTTTTTAAATGATTTTTTTTTTTTGACTCGGGGGGTGGGGGTGGGGGTGGTGGGATGGTGGGGTGAGTATGGTGGGTAACGTGGGAGTGTATGAAAAGTTATTTGTAAGGTTGTTACCATTTTGCGGAAAATGTTTAACTTACGAAAGATCCAGTAAGTTATTTTATGGCAAAAGGGAAGAAAACATTTTTCTTATTTTTCGACACTTACTAAACATCGAAAAATTAAAAAAACGTTTTTCGAAAAATATTTTACTGCCAACAATGAAATCTTATTATCCCAATTTTATCATTCACTAGTACATGTGCCCGTGTCCGAGGACACGGGTTTTTTTTTTTAATTAACATAAACATTATAGTTACATATTATAGTGATGTATGAACATAAACATTATGCCCGTGTCCGAGGACACGTGATATATTTTTTTTTTAATTTAAAAAAAAATTGAAAAAAGAAATTTTAAAAATTTCTTTTTAAAATTTCTATAGATACGCTAAAAACCTAATTTGTTCATTTTGATCATCTTTATTTGTGGCAAATTTTGCACTATTATACCATTTTGATCCCCTTTTGCCAAATTTCTATATAAAAAGAATCGACCCCATTAAAAAAATCAAGCTTCGCCCGTGTATTATGTGGGTGGTAAGTAAAGAAAATCTATGAACACCATTAAAAGCCCCCAATATGAATATATTCAAGAAATTTCAAGGAAAATGGACAAAAAAAAAAAAGGGAATTGAACCTTGGGTGGAAATTTGATGAAGTAGATAAGCAAAGAGGCAATGAGCGGAAGCAGCAGAGACATAATCCTCCATCTCCCTCCTTCCATATCTCTTCTCCCAGTGTGTGTGTGTGTGTGTCGGCTTTCAGTCAGATTCTATTGCAAAGATATAATCTTTCTGTGCCTTTCTTTAACAGAGAGAGAGAGAGATAGAGGGAGAGAGAGAGAGAGGTATGGACGAATAGGAGGAGGCGGCGGCGTGTGTGATGTCGGAGATGGCGCCGGGGCGGCGGTCTGATGTGCCGGAGTCCTGTCTCTCTCCCCCCGTCCTCTCTCTCTCTGAATGGGTATGTGTGTGTTGTTAATTCAAAAAAATTTTTTTTTTTTTTTAGAAGGGAGGGCAAAATGGGAAAGGGATAAAAATGTGGGGGCAAAATGATAAAATGGTGACTTGGAACTGTAGAGGGTACTGTTCAAAAGGCACTCTAATTTATACTATAGATTTGTTACTCCTATTATTATACTACTAGTACGTATGCTAGTGTCCAGGGACACGGGGTCTTTTTTAATTAATGCTTGGCTGGTGAAGTAATTATAGCACCCCTTTGGAACACCACTGATTTAAAGATGTAAATAGATCTTATTTATAACTACAGACCTAAGTCACTACCCAAGATTGAATCATAAACTGAAGTCACGACGAGAGTACGC
Organism: Adenophora triphylla var. japonica; assembly: GCA_022495995.1. NCBI lineage: Eukaryota > Viridiplantae > Streptophyta > Magnoliopsida > Asterales > Campanulaceae > Adenophora > Adenophora triphylla. The sequence continues at coordinate 2,044 of JAFEMH010003245.1, read as the reverse complement.
CACTCATTGTGTCTTTATGTATTTGAAATCTTACAATGTATTCTGTAATCCATATGGTCATCCTTGACAGTTTACATTATATCATTTCAACGAATCACTATCCGAAGATTACTTTACTCAACATATTTTAGCACACCAAATTTGACCAATAGGAGGAACCAAAATTTATTGCATTGCATATTAGGAGGAAATTGAGGAGTATATACGTACAACTTCAAGCACGCGTGAATGCTTGCAATTGCATTGTTTTGCTTCTTCGGAGTAGCATCTTTTACTTGACATTTTTGTCTTGAACGTGCCTTTGGGGATTCTGGTTTCTGAAAAGGGGAAAAGGTAACTCTTAGGTGGCGTTTGGTTCATGGGAAAACATGGGAATGGAATGGAAAATTGATAATTTTCCATTAAGATTCCCATGTTTGGTTTTAGTCATTTAAAAAAAAAAATCCTTGGAAATTTTTTTTTCCTTCATTTGAAGGAATTGACCATTGTCCATTATAAAAATGATGGAAAGAGTTTTCCCTTTTGGGAAAGGAAAAAAAATTTTTTACCAAAATACCCACTACCCCCTACCCACCCCTACCCCTACCCTTGACCCTACCCATCCCTACGCCCCACCCCCCACCCCCGCCCCCTACCCCCTACTCCCCCAACCCCACCCCGCCCTTGCGATTTTGATTTTTTTTTTTTTTGCCTACCCTCCCCCGCCCCCCCACCCGCCCCCCTTCACCCGCCCCCACAGAATTTGCAGATTTTTTTTTTTTTTTTTTGCCTTTACCACTCCCACTTCCACCCCCCCACCCCCTACCCCCCACTTGACCACTTTGACCAACCCACCCCCACCCGCCCCCACCGCCCCCGCCACGAATTTTTTTTTTTTTTTTTTGCCTACCACTCCCCCCACCCCCCACCCCCTTCCACGCCGCCGCCCCCCACCCCACCCTGCCCCCACCCCCCACCCCGCCTTAGCCCACGATAATTTTTTTTACTCATTTTGCATTACCCCTACCTACCCCCACCCACCCCCCTCCAAAATTTTTTTTTTTTTTTTTTTAAGGAGGTAAATTGGTCATTTTATATGCTTTCATTAATTCATATAATTTGTATTTTCAATACCAAACATGATTTGTCAAAGGAATTGAAGACATGTGATTTACATTCCATTAGTACTTCCATACCAAACGGCAGGAGGTTGATGAGTTTTGTTCCAGAATTAATTCCATTGACAATTCCATTCCATTGACAATTCCATTCCTTCACTTTTTTCCAGAACCACAAACGCCCCCTTAAGAAAGTGAGATTCTTTTGCATTGAAAGAGGAAGTTTATGTTCAAGCTAGCTTTTCTCAAAAAGAAGCGAGAATAGTTTTTGGTTGTCTTTACGTTGAACCGGAGATCATAGTAACAATTAAGGAAAATGGATATCGGCCAAAGCCATGACGGCCTATTTTAGCTACTGATCGAGCTACGTAATTATGCCAGAGCATCGTTTGAAAAGGAATATGAGATCGTGCGTTTCAAGTATATAACCATCATATCAAATAAAGCCGTCTTTGAGAAAGGGAAGAGAATAGCGTGGGATAACAATATCACCAGCACTCGTGCTGCGATTCATAGGATTGCCTTTAAGATATTAACGGCATAACAAATAAGGAAATGGTCTTGACTCGAGAGTGCATAAACGAGATAAAAATCTCGAATAATATTATCTAATGAATGGCTCAACAACTTATTAATTCCAGCCAAATTGGAGATACATTTGAAACTCCCATATCATCACCATATGTGAAAACTTGCCTCATCAATATACTGAAGTTTGATTTGGGTAACTTCAAGAATATATGCATCAAATGTACTAAAGTTGTGCAAATTAAAAGAAGCATAAATTGTGGAGTCTTGAAAATCCATGGACGTTTCGATTAGAGTGTTTGCGAATCACATTCATACGGTTATTCGAAACATGGCTAATCTCGCCTTCTGCACGAATCCCTCAGTTTCATAAATAATCAAAGTTTGACTTCTGCGTGATAAATTAACAATTTCTTGAA